>JAMKQA010029497.1:0-33048 GCA_024699735.1 Posidonia australis
GTGTCTTTGTGATTGAATGTTTGTATGCTAAATCTTAAGTACTTTCAGATTGCATAATAAATCACAAAGAGTTAATTAAAACCGGAAAATCTCTATTCACCCCCCCTCTAGAGAAGCTTTAGTATCCAACATCCACAACCATGTTGTTGTCTCCACTAATCATTTAATGTGTAAGTCCTGATCAAAGAACAACTGACTTGCCCTTGATGAACCAAGTAATGGATTGTGTGAGCCCAGCTAGAAAGCAGCTGACATGCCCCTAGCATAAAAGGTATATGATGCTCAGAAGTCAGATCAGGAGATACCAAGGCAAAAAGGATGCCTTTGACATTGATCCAAGTTACCCTGGGAAGTGTTGGGCACCACTTGAGGATGTAAAGATTTGAAGATTAGGCTGTGACTGTAGGTGTATTTTGAATCACTGAAGTGGCCGCAGTTGATTTTGGTTGAAGCCAGAGACACATTTGTTCATTAACTGGAGGCATGTATATCCATCCGCTGTCCTGAGCTATACTTTGATTGCAGGAAGTAATGTGATACATCATAGCCTGTCTTAGGCTGGCTATTCTCTGTTCTGCTACTTATTATGTCATTGTGCTCTGACTGCAAACACGTACTTGGCTTTGTTAACCTCGGGCATTCCCCAAAAATTGTCTACCACACTTGAAATGTTGTAGAGGAATTGCTATCACACTACTGATCCTATAGGTCCATGTAGCTCGTACACTAACTAGTGTCCTCACTGTATATGCACTTTGACCACTAAGGAGCTGAAATGTCCTTGGCTAAAAGCACTTTGCGAAAATCCTGTTGAACAAATCCATATGCAAGCAAAAAGATTCATTCAAGCAAGGCTATGATGATTATTGTTAGTGTTGTGGATTCTACTATTGTGAACAATTTAGTTATTTAAGAGTGACATTTTTGATCAAGAAATGCATGCCTTGTGATTTTAGTTGCTTGTTATCTACATTTGTTACTTTGCTTGTTCAATGAGTTCATTATCTGGATCGTTTGCTTGTTTAGTTCAGCTGTTTGTTTGCCCTCAGTTAGGATGGAAAGTTGTATGCCTGTTAGAAGAGGATGACTCCTTCGACTCAATTGTCACTACAGAGACTCGCAAGTCTTTAGGTGGCTCTCGCTGGGTAGTGGTGGCACTCGGACTCACTGTAAGGTATTATGATGGACCTAGCTCCATGCTAAACTCTTTAAGGTCCTGCACCTGCTTTTTTATCTTTTCTTTTACTCCCTCAGAGAAGTGCGGTTTCGCTCTGACCTTGTCTTGGAAGTAATAAGCATCTGATCTATTCAGAGGCCTTTATTGCAAGAGGGTGGGTTAGTCCCTCAAAAGGCTGATTTTACAGAGCGCATGCTCCAACTCCTCTCCAAGGTACGGTAAGGGTAGAGCTACAATGCACGCCTCGCACTCTTGGGCTGACTTCGGTCTTCGTCTTCTGTCTTCTCTACTCTTTTATGCCCTTGCGAATGTATGTTTTCTTTTCTAGCTCACAATCTCAGTCACCCCTAACATTTTATCTCCCTCTTGGAGGTGCAAGATCCTTGCGAAGCTTGGACATTTTGTCTCGCTTTGATATTTGGTGGCTACCTTGCCAACTTGGTTGTCTAAGTAGTGACAATTGAGGAGGGATAATCCATTCTGACGTTGGCGAGCTTTTCCAATTTTTCATCATCAGGTAGAATGTTATTGACAAGCAAACTACCCTCTTTAATTGTTCTTGATGTTTTTTCCTATTTTGTGTTTTCTCTTTGCTTTTTTCTTCAATTTTTGTGCTTTTTCTTTTTCTTTTTTGTGTTTTGGTATATGGTGATGCAAAAAAGAAAAAAAAAACAAAAGAGAACAAAGGGAAAGGATATAGCTCCAATCCTTGTTGTTGCTGTTTGCCGATGCCATTGGGGTTCAAAGTAACTCCTAGCAGTGCCACTGGAAACCGAAATCAAGGCAAATGTATCTGAGGCTATCAAAACCATTATTGGAGCTGAGACTGTCATTGTGAATATTGAATCTGCTGGTGACATTAGGACTGTATCTCTGTTGGAGTTGACATCTACTCTGACGACTGTCTCCTACTTGATCCAGGGTATTTGCACGTGCTGGGTTAGATCGATGCATGGCAAACTGCCAAACTGTAGGTTAAGCCCCGCAAAGGAACAAGAACAAGAGTGGCACACATGAGTGTCGCCAGACAAAACTGAGAAAAGAAAAGAGGACAAACTAGGCAAATGGGGAAGAAGAACAAGAGCGGCATACACATGTGCTGCCAGACAGAAGTAGAGAGAGGACAAGCTAGGAAAAAAGAAGCCCGATGGAGTCCCCACGAAAAACTGGGAGAAAGAGGAAAACCCCTGAGGTTCCAGTATCCTCGGAGCTTGCAGGCTCAGACACGATACGGTCGGCTATTCTAGGGTGCGCACGTGTGTGTGCAAGCGTGTGTGCATATGTATGTGTGTGCTACCTCCTGTGTGTTGTCGACAATGTTCCCATTGTCGAATATCCACGAATGCGATGGAATTGGCAGAACAAGTTAGTCTTATACCACCTAGCATGCGGGTCCGATGGTGGACGAACCTTCGGTAGCTGCAGGAATGGCGCAACTTTAGGAAAGATATCGCTCAACGAATCCCCGAGTGGGGTGAAGTCTCTTTCCTTATGGCGAGGCCGCCTCTATAGTTGTTGCTGCCCTTGCTGAAATAGCACGACACAACATGTCGGTTCAACAGTGGTGTGTGGATGTATAATGCGTACTGAACTAGATGCTAGTGAGGATAAGGATATGGATGTGGGTGCTGCACCTCGCATGTCAACAACAATAGTCCCACTGGCGATCATCGTCTGAACGACATCCCGCAGAGTGTGGCAATTATCATTCGAATGCCCCGAGGCTCAATGATAATCGCAGTATGCGTTTGCGTCATACCACCGAGGGAGTGGAGTTGGTGGGGGACGCTGATCCGGGAGTCTCAGAAGTGACACAACACGAGGAAAAACAGCGCTCAGCGACTCACCTAGTGGAGTATTGTCACTTTCAACGTGACGACCTCGTTTCTCCTTAGATTGTTGTCCTTGTTGAGCTGATGTAATGAGATGCACTGGCTTGATAGTGGGAGGTGTGCGCCTAGTGTGCAGTGACGACCTCCGTGTTGGGACCTGATCCTAATGCTGAGGTGGGTTCTGAGTATGCTGTGTTGTGTGCAGTGTTGAGCACGAGAGCAACAACTGCGGCATCGGTACAGCTCCAGGCGACGGACTCGAGAATTGTTGTACTCTCACACAACTAATGGGTTGATTCCTAAGTAACTATGATGCATGGTGTGACCAATGCAGTTGTGGTGCAGGAGGCAGAGATAACGCCCCCATCGCTAGAGCAGTGTGATGCTGGGGTGATGGTATGGGCGATAATGTAGTGGGGTGAGCCTACAATGCTATAGTGGTCTACACTGGAACCTCAGAGGTCAAAAGAGGAAGACTTTCAACAAGATCAAGAGAAAGGGTCATGCGCTCGAACCCTCGGGCTAAAGCTCTCAAGTACTAAGCTTGTGTGGCCGATGACCCATCAAAAGATAAGTCAGAAGGCAAGAGCGAAACAGGAATGGCCCCTAAAATAGATGAAACCGCAGCTGGTTGATCTCCTGAAACAGGAGGGCCCGAGAGATAAGGTGTAGCTGGCAGAACTTCTGGGACCCGTATGGTAGTCACCGCAGTCGAATCAGTGACAGGCCCTAGACCGGCTTGTGTCTGCCACTATCCCAGAAAAGGGGATAAAGATCCTCCATGATTCCCAAATCGGGACGCTTAGAGGGAAGAAGAAGTAGTCAAAGTGAGAGGAGGATCTGAGTGTGGGTCCCCCTTCAAAATAATAACCAGAGCCTTGCGGGTTTGCGGGGCCATGGCTAACCGCAAGAGAAATAAAAGGAGCTACGGAAAAAGACAAGTGCACGATCTCTAAGACAAACTACAGTCAAAAAGTGACCAATAGCTCAGAAAAGGTAAGAGAAAACAACCACGAGAGGCCGCCCGTGACAGAGACACCTGAGCTCTTAGCTAAGGACCTCAAAACAAGCTACTTGAGAAAACAGGCAAGAGAAACAGGTATCAGAACCCGGACAACGATGCAAAGACAAATGCGAGTTATTAAAGTGGCATGCAATGACACACAATATAGATGAATGTCCTAAAGTGCACTCTCTCACCATGCATGTCCCATATGGGGTTGACCACATAGGATGCACTCATGGGTTTTAGGTTTTGACTCTGGTCAAAAAAGTAGGTTCCCATTCTAAATCCTGGCCAAAGCGCAAGCAGTGAATGGGTGGTGCGTTAGTGGCCTCGTCTCCTGCAGCAGCATGGAGCTGTACCCTCTACTAACACCGACACAACCCCGGACAAGGGGGCAAACTAGCAACACGTCCTACGCCAAAGCTATAGAACAAGCTACCAGAATTGTCCTTCGTGAACTGTGGGTGGACTCAAGGGAGAAGATGCATGCTTTCTAAAATGATCATTCATGCAATATGCTTTTGTGTCTTTTACATGCGTTTTATTAAACCATGGGGGAATGTGAGCATTTGTCTCTAGTTATGCCTTATTAGTTGATTATCTGAGTTTGTGTGTTTTATTTTTACTAGATAGGGAAGCGAACATATCTCTACTCTCCTAATCATGGCAAATACAAATAAAGGGAAGAAAACACACAATCATAGCATCTAAAAAGTCAATCAACAAGCAAAAGACATGATCATGGCATGTAGTGCTCACAAGTGGGTGAATAAAAGCAAGTATCGACAAAAAAGCATGAATTAGGTCATGTACATGTGCGGTGGCATGGCAATGGTGTAAAAAGGCACAAAAAAGCATGTTTAGTCAAATATGTACAAGCAAACAAGCACAAAGTAAATAGACCAAAGACAAGTAAGGAAACCAAAACGAAAGCTTGAATCTGGTTATCCCCAGTGGAGTCACCAGTTCCTGTGACCATGCCTGTGGAACCCTGCACGGCTGTCCTTATCGGTGCGTGGAAGCACACGAGGAGTCCTGATATAGTCACGGCGAAGATGGTGAATCCAGAGAAGAAGGCTAGACTCAGAAACACCAAGGAAAGATAAGGAAAGAAGTCGCCACCTGGTCTTTTAATAGAAAGACGAGAAAAACCAAACACAAAAGAAAACCAAGAAGAAAACAAGATGAAAAAAAATGTATGTTCCGTGCCTAATGGATGTAATGCACAAATCAATGCAGGCTAGAGAAAGGGTAAGGATTCTTGTTACACATGGGGAAGGGGTTAGGCACCCCAATGCACCCGAGGAATTCGGTCTTTCTAGGTTTCCTACTTGCTAAATGGTCTATTGGATATGTGCTTGCCTTTTCTGAATGCATATGCTAAAGATAACTGAAAAACATACCAAATCAAAGAGAAGAAGAGAATAAAAGGGAAAAAGTTAATCTGAGGGACAAATGTAGGTATTGAGAATGTCGCTTTACTATACGCCCATGGGCAATGAGGAAAATCATGAAAATTGAGAAACTCTCGAAAAGCTTCACGTAAATCAGCAAAAACTCGAAGAAATCCGAGAAAATCAAATTAGAGAAAATAATCCTTACTCGGGACAATGTCGGCATTGTTAAGCCTGTTAATGTATGCCCTCGGGCGATGGAAAGCCAAATCAAGTCAAACATCGCGAAAGTCGGAAGAAATCTGCGAAACAATGAGAAAACAAAGCTTGGAAATGAGTTGGAAATGAATGCATGATGAAAGGCAGAAGGCACAAGAAAATATGCATGAAAAAGTGCAACAAAATGTGTAGAATGCATGTAAGAATGTAAAAAAGTAAACTCTAGGGGCCTTTGTATAAAAATCTCAAATCATGAATGAAAACTGAAATTCTGAAGCTAAATCACCAAAAATACATAGAAAAACACATTTCATGTAATTATGAAGAAATCTGGGGTCAAATGTGTAAAACTATGCATTCTTGGTCAAATTAAAGATTCCTAGGAATCAAAATGCAATTTTGCCATCAAAATATGCATTTAATGCAATTCTATGGAAATTCAAAGTAAAATATGCAAGAAAAAGAGTCCATGTCTGAAAACAGAATGTTTTAAAGGCTAACATGTAAATTTACCCTAGAAAACATGCATTCAGTGTGAAATCAGTAAAGTTCAGGGGCAAAAATGTAATTTAAGTCACATTTAAGCAAATATTTGAATTCTCAGGGTTTAACTAGCAATTTTGATAGAGAAATGTGCTTTCAGAGGTACTTTAATGAAGCTCAGGGATTTAACTACAATTTAACCATGGAAATATGCATTCAGAATTATTTTCATGAAACTTAGGGTTTTAAATGCATTTTTTGTGCATATTTGAGTGAATGTTTGAATATCTAGGGTTAAATTTGTAATTTTAACAAAGAAATATGCATGCAGAACTATTTCAACAAATTTTAGGGTTTTTATGCAAAAAAGTTGCACTTAAAATGTAAGAAAAGTAACTCTAGGGATTTTTGTCAAACTTTTAAGCCTGGAAAACATTTTCAAGAATTTATAGGGGTCACAATGCAATATTTTCAAATAAAACTTTATTCAAACGATTTAAAAAAATGCAAGGACCTAATTGTAAAAAAAAGGACCTACTTGTAAGAAAAGGACCTATCTGTAAGAGAACAAAAAGTTCAGAAGTTTTATTAAAAGAAAACTTATTTTTTATTTCAAAAGAAAAAAGGAATCGACGGCCACCAGCCATGGGACTCTGTCGTCGACGACCACTAAAGGGACTCTCAGAGGCTATCCCATGGCCTGATCTAAGATCAGACCTCACGGGGAGCAAGAAGAGGAGGAAAAAAGAAAGATCCAATGGTCTGGATCGAGGGCTCATCGGTCAGAAGAGGCTGCCCGTCTCCCTCGCCGTCGATGCATCCCTGGCAATGGCGTCGAGGAAGGAGAAAGCTCTAGAAGTCACAGCGCGATAGTTCAGGGCTCTTGGAGGCACGGGAGAGTGATGAGGATCGTTTCCCTTCCTTCAGAGGTCAAAATGGATGAAGATTTCATAATGCTGGGCTTCCATACAGTCGCTGTCGTCTTCTCTGGCGAGCGAGGTTGCAAGGGTGATCCAAGGTCTGACTCACGATTCTGGAACCTCAGGAACGTTGGTGGAGCGCCAGAGATCATTCCTTGGGGGTTGGAGCGACGTTGCAAGGTATGAGGTGTCCTGTTGCGTTTCACTGTACATCGTCATCCCCAGCGACGGTGAAGGAACGGCGTCGACCACATGCGCCTTCTGGAGGCTGGACGGAGGCTCGAATCGATGTGCCAAGGGTCGGAGAAGCAGGAGGAAGACCAAGGGGAGAAGATTGAACACCTTGTGGGCACAAATAGAGCTCTGGATTCGTGCCCCCACCTAGGTCGCCGAAAAATAGCACCGACGAGGCTCAAAAACTCGATTCCAGCAAGGGAAACCCTCTGGCACGACTGGAATTGAACAGGGGAAGTAGAGGGAATCCTAGGAGATTATTTTGGAAGGATATGGAGGTGCGTGGAGGGCATACCTAGTCTGGCAGTGGAGTTGATTGTCGGAGCTCGTCGGAGGCCGCCGGAACTCGTCAGAGATGACTGAAAACTTCGATTTCTCTCCTCCACAAGCTTCCTCTCTCTTCCTGGAACTCTCTGGTTGCTCTGGTTGAGAGGAAAAGGCTTGAGGAGCTCTCCTCTTCGATTTTTCCAAAATCCCCCTTTCACTTGCAAATGGGGCTATTTATAGGCTTCCAAATGACTTGGTTAGTTGTTATGGTTAGAGTGGAAGGTGGTTAAGAAGAGATGGGAAGTGGTTAAGGTGGTTGAAATGAAGTGGGAAGTGGTTAAGGTGGTTAAGAAGAGGTGGGAAGTAGTTAAGGTGGTTAAGAAGAGGTGGGAAGTGGTTAAGTTTGTTGGAGTGAAGTGGAAAGTGGTTAAGTTTGCTGGAGTGAAGTGAGAAGTGGTTAAGATTGCTGGAGTTTGACTTATGGTTTAGGGTTTGACTTATAGTTTAAGGTTTGACTTATAGTTTAAGGTTTGACTTAGGGTTTGACGTAGGTTTAGGGTTTTGAATTTAATTTAAGTCTTAACCTAGGGTTTAAGGTTTGGATTAGGGTTTAACCTAGGATTTAGGGTTTATTTAGGATTTTATGGTTTTGTTTAGTTTTTTTAGGATTTTTCTAGGGTTTTATGGTTTTGTTTTGTATTTTAGGATTTTTCTAGGATTTTTAGGATTTTCCTAGGATTTTTAGGGTTTTCCTTGGAATTTTAGAGTTTTCCTAAGATTTTTAAGATTTTGAGAACTTTTTAGGGTTTTGTTTGGTTTTTTAGAGTTTTATTTGATTTTTTAGGGTTTTTTAGAATCCTGTTAGGATTTAGTCTATTTGCAAGCATATTGAGGTGTTTACATTACGTCTTTCTTCTAATATTGGATATGTATGATTGTGCAGGCTACCACAGAGTTAAACGGATATATATATTAGTACATACCTACCACTTGTAAGTTTTTTTTGGCAACAGCAATGTTTACATGCCTTTCTTAATGCATGGATGAAGACTTGGAGGCATGCATTGTTGAGATAAACATGATGTCTTTTTCATTTAAATGTTTGTTTGGTAGAACTTCAACTTCTGAATCCAAATATAAAAGATAACTTATAACTAGAAGGTGTCATACTCCAACTTCCATAAAGAAAACACTATTCCAAAAGTTACATGTTTCCAAGAAACTTGTAGTATCTATGCATTGTAAATTAATATTCTTATATAAAGGACATATAATTAGAACATTTTAGAGAAATAATTATGAGTATTTTTTAATAGAAATATTTATGATTATTGATGATATGCTTTAAGGATAATTTTTTTTTCTAAAAAATATTTAATAATAGTATTAAAAAGATTGGAATAAACATTTCAAAACACCATGAAATTGGGAATGGATATAATACGTCCACTTAAAAGGACGTATCAAAATAACAACCTTTTTCCCATGGCAAAGAAGAAAAATAACACTTTAAGAAGATGAATTAAAGATACTCCCCAAAACGTCAGAAAGACAGCAATTCGCAGGCAACATGAGGGACCAAGAAAAACCGATCTGCTGTTTTAATTTTCAGAACCACCAACCATATTACAAGATTAAGCCCTAGTTTGGTTTTTGAATACTCATCGTTAGAATAGAACAGAATAGTATTACTATTCTTATTTGGACATGCTTAAGACATGACAAGGAATGATTAACACAAGACATGAATTTTCTCATGCAATACAAAATCTAAACCCATTCTGTGGTATAGAATACAATAGAATAACTTTGCATGGATAAACATGGAAGCAATATCATAACTATTCCCTTATTCTTCATATTCTAGTGCTGTTTTTGCATTACCAGACAGGCTAAGAAAAAGAGTCAAAGAGCTTTTCATCTGGTTTCGAAGGAAATTTTCAGTTGCAGTAAACATCATATCAAAACGATTCTTCTCACATATCACTGTTTCGTTAGCTTGTTTTCTGTTTTTCCTTCTTCTTTTTTTGTTTAATTTGAAAACGACTGTTGCAATGAGTCTTGGACCATAATGGTCAGACTGCAACAAAAAAGTATAAAATGGTTCACTTTGATTTAGAAAATTCAGCTTTATATGCAATTTCCATGAGCTGACATTAGTAGAACCATGAGTGCACCGTAACCCTAGTGTGCGCATCGTAATTTTGCGTATGCTCCATGGAAACCAATTCAAACGACAAATTGCATCAACAATACCTCCTTATATTTAATATTAAATCAAATGGATCTTATTTTGTCACATAAACCTCTTTGAAGCAAGCACCTTTATGACATTAAATAAAAGATCACATTCCTATAGACAATGTAGTGTACAAATATCTCCCCATCAATCCAGGAGAAGGGTTCTCTAAGGTGATTTAAATGGCATACTGGATATCCAAAATTATTGTTCATAGATGATATTACCTCTTGCAGACATGGCACATTTTCCAATTTTCAGCGTCTGCAACCCAAAGGATTCATATTTGTGTCACTGTTTGAGAACTTTAGCTGTTAGTTCTCACCCATGTCTACTGAGCATCAAAGCAGGCATCAGATAGAGATGAGATCACTTAGACGCTCCTTCAAACTGGTCTCTCAACCGTTCATACCTTTTCAATTCAGCCACTGAAAGAGACGGTGATAAATCTCCTATAACCTGCCAACAAGACAAAAAGAGAGTTTTATTATAACCAAGTGTCTTCCTGAGCCACTCTATTTGATTTCAAAGCATACCTTAAGTTCCATGAGTTTGACCATGAGAAAAAGGGAATGCTTAAGAAAACTGCACTAGGTGCTTTCCCTGATGGGAGAAGAAATACCTTCATAAAATCATCAATTTCGACAATAACTTCGTCTTCTTCACCACTTAAGGCATCTTGAGAGCCATGATCATAGGAAGAAACCTACTAACAAAACAAAAGGCTTAAGACCTGTTACTGTTAAAGACCAAAACTAGCACAATTCACTATTCAATATAAAAGTGAAGTCACACTTGGAACAAATATTTTTCCATGACAATAACAAGTTATTTCAAACGATTAGAGGATGAGATAATGTGAATTCTGAAACATATTTCAGTTGCATATCACTACATTCCTAAAGTAATATTCAAAATTTTCATGCCCGGATTTTGACAGGTATTAGGAGAACCAGGAGAAATTAAGCTTCACACAGGAAAACCTCAGCGGGTTGTCATGTAAAAGCCACAGAAGATGATGCCCAGCTAGAATAACCAGTTATTAGAGACATATATTAGTGGAATCAACCAAAAAAGGAAACCAAAAAATGTTGCATGTGTGACTAGAGCATAATTACTGTTATTAGCTGTAGAAAATTAAACACAATGTTAACTAAAATCAACTAAAAGCAATAGAACCACAAGATTAATTATATCCAATATTAACATACTAACAAATTGTTTTAGAAACAGACATACCTTAAGAACTTATGAAGAACTTCCCTCTTGAAGACGAAGAAAAGGAAAGAAGCATCCAGTTGTATTAACACCTAGTAATACTCAAACCCACACGCACAACACTTATCAAATCAACATTCCTTCATTTCCTTCTTTTCCAAACAGAGTTCTTGTGCATCTATTTCCTCTCCTCTGCTGCAAATAAGCTACTGGTGGCCTGCAAATGTCTACTCTCTTCTTTATTTAATTTCTCTCTTTTTCCATTTTTTTATACTGACAAGAAACTTAATAGACTTGCCCCACTAGTAAACCGCAAATCGGGCAGAACCCTGCAATCCACTCATACCAAGAAAGTCTAGGCAACAACTTATTCGGGGAATGCCTGAAAATCTGCAAGCCTAGGGGGTTGAACCTAAGACATTTAGGAGTAAGAGAGCCCCTACAACATTAACTACGCTACGAGTCAAACTTTAAGGTATAACACTTGATTTTTATATAGAATCTTTGCTTTTTCCGTTTTTTGTGTGTTTTGAACTTTTCATGCAAATCTATGGTAGAATCTTAGATATATCTTAATAATAATTAGATCTAACCAAATAATACATAGAACTTAGGTTTTTCCATGTTTTTTCTTTGTATTTTGATAATTATAACTTTAAATTACATAGATTTAACCTAATAATACATAGATCTAGCCTAATAATACATATATCTAACCTAACCTAATAATACATAAATCTTAGATTTTTTTCATTTTTGTTTTTTGTATTTTGATGTTAATAACTTGATATTACATAGATCTAACATAATAATTCTATAAAATCATTAAAAATAATAAAATTGGTAATTAAATTAAAAAATAAAATATTTATAATTTTTACCAAAATCAGAATGTTTCGTAAATAATTAAAAAATCAGAAAAAATTGAAAAAATAAGAATAAGTGTTAACAATCACTAAAAATTGTAAAAATCAAAAAAAAATTGAAATGCATTATTTCATTAAATTAATGGCATTTAATTTTTATTTTCAACCTTCGTAATATCAAATTCTTGAGGTCTCAAAGTAGTAAAGGTCGTAATGATGAAAGGATACTTAAATCACTATCAACAATGACCGGTAAAAAACACAACATAAATACTATAAGAAAACAATAAATGGAGAAAACGATTAAAGCAACACCTTGTTAGTGGATATGGTAATGTAACTAAGTATATAACTTGTGCATATGTAGTTTCTACTGAAATGAGAGAGCTATTAATAGACATTAAAATAAAGAAAAGTGAGAAGAAAGGAAAGGAAGAGAAGAAAGGTTCAATAAGATTCTCTTTAACGAATATGCTTCTCGTATTATTCCCGTATCGAACTCAAACCATGATACTCTAGAAAATATAAAAATGTATAGAAGAGTAATAAAGTCTAAAAATGAAGAATGACATAAAAACCAAATTCAAATATTCCATGAGATGAGTAGTATCCTAACTTACAAGGAAAGTGGCATTGGTAGTGATAACGAAAATCAAAGTACACATAAAGATAAAAGTAAATACATTATTGAAATATTCAGAACATAGAGTCGAAGATAAGATGATCCAAATACAGCTACGTTTAAAAAAGAAACCTCAAAGCATAAGACTATTAACATGTTTAGAAATACTAACGAAAGAGTTAATTAAGATGTAGCAAAATATATATTCTACAATGCTATTCCAGTAAATACAACAAAGGAACCTTAAAGTAAAGAAGAAAGAATTAAAAACCTACATTAAAGAGTTGAAACAATAATGATCAACCTATAAGTGACTATTATGTAAGATAGTTAAACAAGTATTACAAGGAAACAGATCATCAGCTTCATGGTTTACTGTGATAATCATATCATTTTCTCAAAATCCATTGATACTTCTTATGTTATTAGAAATTACAAGTACATATATAAATAAATGATAGAAATCATTAAGCAGGTAGAGCAACAAATGTAGTGTAGATTGCTACTTATAATGGAAGTAATTTTAAAAAGCTTAAGTTTGAGATTATGAAAAAGTATGAAATTCATTAGACACCATATGTAGCTTACTGTATTGATCTCATGCTTAAGGACTTAAAGAATATGAAGTTGGTGGAGAAGATAGTAAGAGAAGTAAGGGTTGTAATCAATTTCATTTACAACTACTCATATTTACTAGTTTTTATTAGGTCACTTGAATGTTACAGTGATGATTTAATTCATCGAGTTGCCTAATTTACAACAAATTATATTACTTTTGAAAGTATTTTTGATCAAAAAATTAGACTAAAGTATATATTTAGTTCACAACATTGGTATAGATACAACAAGAGTAATAATCCAATTAATAGGAGAGTAAATTCAATTATAAATAGTATAAATTTTGTTAGAGAATTGTTAAAAGATAGTAAATATTATGAAACTAGTTTCAAAAATTCTTCGATTAATGAATACTGATAAAAGACCTACCATAGATTTCTTATACAAGATTATGCAGTTGATAAAAGATGTTGTGGTTGATGAAGTATAAAGATCATCTAAAACATATCTTAAAATTATAAATAAAAGATAATCCAACATACTTTTTCATCCTCCACATGAAACTAATAAATATTTTAAGATGCATATTCATTTTTTTCATCATTATATTTAATTTTTTACACAACTATTTGCTGAATGAGTTTATTTTGTCAATATACTATATTATTTGAAGCTACTTTTCCAATACAATTATCAACTCGATAGCTATACATATTTACTAGCATATGTTAAGAATGTGAGAAAAAATAAAGCCTATCATCAATGCCTAAGTACAAGTCCTCAATCATAGTGGTAAAAATCAAGTGTCGGAATATGAGCTAACTGACACAATAACTTAGGGTATGTCACGAAATATCATATATCAAGCTTAAAATCAACATGAGTCGACCATAATGACCATTTCATCCAACTTTGTGTAAATTTTTCACTATGTTGGTATCATGTCCGCCATCACACTAACACGCACATTTCCAGCACTTTCTCTTCTTACAAGCTTACTCTTAATGTTCCAACACTCTTGGTGGCCGCAGAAAGCTCTTAGTAAAGTTCTTGGTGGTCTTGCACTCTCTTCTCTCCCTAATTTCTCTCAAATTTTATCCCTTTTAAAGGTATAACACATGATTTTTATATCGAATCTTTATTTTATTTTCATTTAATGTTTATGTTTTGAAATTTTCATGTAGATTTATGATAGAATCTTAGATCTATCATAATAATAAGTACAACTAACTTAAAATAGATAGATCTTAGGTTTTTCCATGTTTATTTTGTATTTTGATGTTAATAATTTGATATTACATAGATTTAACCTAATAATACATATATCTAACCTAATAACACATAAGTTCTAGGTTTTTTCATGTTTTTTTTGTATTTTGACATTAATAACTTGATCGTACATAAATATAACCTAATAAGACAAAGATCTAACCTAATAATATATAGATCTTAATTTTTTTCATGTTTTTTTTGTGTTTTAATGTTAATAACTTGATATTATACATATCTAACCTAATAATACATAAATCTAACCTAATATTTCTAGAAAATCATTCAGAAATAGTAAAATTCGTAGTTAACTAAAAAAAGTAAAATATTTATAATTTTGAAAAAATCAGAATATTTCGTAATTAATTAAAAAATCAGGAAAAATTGAAAAAAAATCAGAATAGTAAATTATGTTTTTAAAATTATTTCTTTTATTTCATAACATTACTCCATAATGTCGGTAGTAACTAAATATCATATTTCAAGTGATTTTAAGTGATTGATGAATGTTGAATGGAACATAAGATTGTGAATAAAACTAGAGTACATTCAACCTTATTTAAATAAAGAGAAGAAACAGACTATAAATTGCAAGGTTAAACGACTTAATATTTGTACACAGCATACGACTAAGAATAAAACATATCAAAAAAAGGAAAAGATAAAGACTATTTAGACATAATAGATCTTACATATATTTATAATGAAGATGAAAATGATAATCTCATACTTCAATGGTTGAAGACAATAGATCTTACATATATTTATAATGAAGAAAAAGATAGACTATATTTTACAGTCGCTGGTGAGATAAGCGTTAATATAGAGAAATATATGAGTTCATTAGAATACTCTTGTGGAAATACTCTAAACTTAAGGGATGTCAAGGTAACAGTGACACAAATGATTACGCTACACAACCACCAAACGATGATAGTGGTATTAGAAAAGCAACTCCACCTACAACAGAAGAGCCATAAAGATAGAGAAACTCAAAAATAATTTAACCCATTTATAGGAGAGGATGCCTTTACACATGCTACATAAGATAAGGATCATAGAACCAGAAATTCATTATCAACGAGGAATTCATCATGGTCAACGAGAAGAAGACTATTAAAGTAGTCATACAAAAAGACTTTTATTAGACTCTTTAAGTATTCATGATTTTAGAAATCCTTATAATTACAACACTTATAAAGGTGATTTTATTGAACAAACAGACTATAATATTAAAAGCAAATGGACAAAAACTATATCTTCTCGTGCTAAAACAAACAAACCAAATGAAATATGAGCTCACTCTTTGATTATACACCTTCTCCAATACAATATGAAAAATAATTACCTGAACGTCCTTCAAATCAATATTACATCCCTCGGTAGCCTCAAAGAATTCCTCAATCAGTATTTATTCCACAATATCTACTAATAGAATTCCTAATACAACTATTAGTGTCACAGTATCACTATTATATTACAATCATATATCCTGGAACAGTTATATGTTACAGGGTCTCAAATACAACAACAAATTTATCATGACCATATGATTGAACAAAAACAAGAAGATTTTGACGAACCAAAACATTCTTTCATGTATTAAGCATATATAAGATATAAGGTAACTTCTACGAGTAATTTTGCCTTTAAACATTTATTGAGTAGTTTTGCATATTATTTATGCTTTGGGATATATGTATTAAGTTCATCCAGTGTATTTTAATGTAATACATGTTTAGGAAACTAATCTAAATGATTTTAGATATAGACTATTACTTACTTTAACTTATCTTAGAGTTTCAAATCAAAATTCAAAGTTTTTTGACCATTTTCATAGACTTCCTTAAGCTTTACTACGTTTCCACCAACATTTCCACTAATGTCCCAACACATTTCACACTTAAAACTATGCTAATGATGTTAATAGCTTAATTTGTCAAAAAGATGTGTTTATAACCTTTCTTTTGACCTCGATTCCATACTCAACATTGCACTCCAATTCCAAACATGAAAAGAACATAAAGAAGAAAAAGGTAGATCATCCTCAATAAAACACAAAAACCTTCACCACTGCAATCTATATTCATTATACCTATTCTATGATTCATCTCGTTCTTGTAATGGATGCCTTCTGTTTGCTAATGTTTGGCTCTAAAAGATTTCTTGTAATCACTTTATGTTGATTTTGTCAAAATTTCACCAGACATTGAACTATGCCATTATTCACAATAATTCAGATGAGTAGAGGAAAACTTCAAGTCGTAGAGGAATCAATGTTAAGGACCAGAACAGTCCCAAACATAACGCAGCCATGTGGACAACTGGAACTAGCAATTTTAATTTTCAATGACACAGATTTTATTATCTTAAGTATTCCCACAACCAGAAGTAACTGAAACGATTATTAATAAATATTACTGAGTTTCCAAACTAAAGGAATTTCAAATGACCACAAAAAATAGAAAAGTCTTGTGCACCTGTCTCTTTGCAGCATGGAACCAAGCATCAGCACATAATGCATACATGTCCGCACCAGTAAACGATGGGGGGCACTTCTTAGCTACTGAGTAAAGAGATACATTTTCATGCAGTCTAAATTTCCTGGTAAGTGCAGCAAGAACCCTACCAAACAAGATTAAATTTAGAAAGGAAACCAGCAAAAAAGAAGAGCCTACTTGAGTTTCTGCATAATCTAAAAAGGTTAAACCTTTCACGGTAGGATGTCTCAGAATTCACGCCAACATATAATAGTTTATCAAACCGGCCAGATCTCAAGAGTGCTGGATCAATCAAATCAGGTCGGTTGCTTGCACCAATTATAAACAAGTCCTACATGGAAAGCAAGTATCGAACAAGTAAGACATGACAGATAACTGAACAATTCTAAGAAATTGTATAGGACGTATAAGCCAGCAAGATAGCACAAGTGTATTGTTAATCTAACAAGAAATTACCTTTGATGATTCATTTAGGCCATCAATCTCTGCCAGCATCTAAGTGAAGGTCAATAACCAAACAAAGCAAATATAAGAATGCAAGCACGTATGGGAAGCCTATTTTATTTTAGCAAGTGAACCTACCTGAGAAACTACTCTGTCCATAACACCACCTGAATCACCAGATGCTCCCCGAGCTGGAGTAAGGGAATCAAGCTCGTCAAAGAAAATAACACAGGGACGTGCTGACCTGGCCTTTGAACAGAGAAAATTTGAATGAAATGTATAATTCCAGATATTTCTTATTACCGTTGAATAAACTGTTGATAATATGATGCAACATACCTTCTGGAAGATGTCTCTTACATTCTTTTCTGATTCACCGATATACATATTAATTAATTCAGGCCCTTTCACACTGAGAAAATTCAGTGAGCACTCAGTTGCTACAGCTTTCGCCAACAACGTCTGAGGATATAAATAACAGACATTAGAAATTATTAAAGTCCCTCAAGGGGAAGTATAAAGAAAAATCTTGCAAAAGAAGTGCAGGTTGAAAATTTTCCTTAGGACCTATGAAACGAAGTGGTAGGGACCCATTCCACTTTGTTCATACCTTTCCTGTCCCTGGAGGCCCATAGAGAAGAACACCAGAGCGCTTACGTAATCCAGAAGAAAATAAATCCTTATGAAGCAGAGGTAACTGCAGAAAACATTGACTTTGCGAATCAAATCATCAATGTGGATAATTATAAAACAGAATTAACTTAAATTTAACTTTTGAAAATCACAAAATCAATATGTTTACCAAGACCTGATAAAAGAAGATATAACTATGTTTGGGTACCTTATCATGTCGTAGATACTTATCATACACCTCTCAGACATGATACTTAACTGAGTTGTTTTCTTATCTAGTGTAAAAAACACAATAAGTACAAGCTAAGTTGTCATGCAACTACACAAATAGCACATATTAATACATGGTTAATTATTTGTCCACAATAAATACACATTAAGTACACACATGGATATACGTATAATATACAACAACTACACATTAGTGTTACCATACTTATCTGGATACCTAGGCCGCACCTAGATGGTAATAAACATACCTATTTTACACATTTGTAAGAGATTTTTTTTATGTTTATAAATATATGTATAATGAAAAACAAAGAAAACAAGTAAACAACAAGTTGTCAACAACAATATTATTATCAAATATCAATTGTTAAGATATTGAGATAATCAATAGTTCAAATGTTCAATACCATATCATTCTGAATTTTGAAAAAAAAAAAAAGAACAAAAAACAAAAATCCATGTCTAAAATCACATCAAAATCAATGAACATGGGCAAAATCAATCAATACACCAACAATTTGAAGAAAAAATGAAGAAACTACATCAATAACCAAGGCATGTAGGCACCTTGATCTGTTTTTCTGCCAGGGTGCCATGGCGCCACCTAGGCGCACACCATGATAACAATGAGTATTACCATGTACTTATCCTGTATCATTTCATGTTGTGTTTGTGTATTAGTTGTTTTTTTTACACGAAAAGTAAATGACTCATTTCCAGTTGGATATATAACTATTATATACACGTCTTGTCACAACACAAAAAGCACGACACAACACAATTGCCATAACAGCTCTTCATCATGTGATTGTATCAAAACTTCAATGCTAATTCCCATTTTATCTGACCTTCCATCACGAAATAAGACCATATTAGATTCCATATCTATTTTCCTCCAGTCTGCTTATAAATATAAAAAGCTAAGGTTATTTATGTTTATATTTTTTCCCAAAGGTGGCCTGCAAAACTTGGCATTCGCTTGCTCCTTTCTGTGAAATGTAATCCTTGCAAACCATTTTCTCAAGTATCATTATGTTAACTATAAAAGTTATCATTGGAAGAGACAAATAATTTCATGTAAATTTCTGAAATTATGATATGATTACTAATATGTACCATCAGTCATAAACTTATGAGGGGTAACAATTTCTGATGTGTAACTGGGGTATCTTGTGCTTATTTGTGAATGATTGCTTGTGTATCAATTTGTGAAGGAATTACCTGAACTGTATCCAGAATGGATCTCTTCACTTCCTCAAGGCCACCAACATCTTCCCATTTCACATTAGGCACCTGTGCAATAACAAAAATCATTTCCAAATTCAACAACATGACACTTGCACCAAAGAAATTTTCTACTAGGACGACTAAAACATAAAAAAGGACATCAACATTTATAATAAGCAATACATATGTTAAAATATACAAAAGACATGCCTCAGGGCATAAACCACATTCTTTGACATTAATGCCTTAACCGCATTAAATTGGGTCAGCAACAGGAATCCTTTTTCCCATTCTGTAAAAGCTTGTTCTTCTTTGAGATTCTTGATTCTTAAATCTTTGGCATTACTTAATTCACTTGTAACAAGATTAATACGAAATTATCTTCTACTCCTTCAAACTTACTCAACTTTAATTACATAGTCCTTGTCGTGAACTTCTACACCCTCGTTACCAAGGTTCTAAATGTTGATTTTGCATTGGACTTCGACAAACTAAAAAGCAAGAACAAGTCGGCAAAATGTCCACATCTTAGTATCATATTGGTAAAAACTCAATAAAAAAATCCACATTTCTTTACAAAACTTCTATGTTGGTGTCGTGTCCAAGTCATGTTGGTAAGTTGAAAACAAGACATGTGTCAACATTTTGTACTATGTTTGATACATAGTCAGGACCATCTAATGTTTTCTTCACCATTATGCTATTATCAATTGGTAACTACCATTTTTAAACATGAGATTTAACTACCCATTAATATTGCACCTGTAATATTGCCGGCATGCAGTTCTCTCTTTAAGAATTGGTATGTGTTTTTTTTTTTATTCATAAAAATTTGGACACAACGGTAAGATATTGTAAAGAGAAAACTTAGAACAAGCGGTTCCCACAAAGGTGCAATACTAGGAAAGTTCCATATGCACACAGCCTTGACTCTACATACAGGGAGGTTGTTTCCATGAGCCACATCAGGTCAGGTCAGTGGATCAACCTTACTATTACACCAAGGCTCCCACCGATGGAGAAATCTTACAAGGAAGATGTTGTGGGAAACAATAAAAACAATAAAATGTGCAACAAAATTTGGGATATATAACCCAGGGTATCACATTGAATAGTGAAAAAACACAATAAAAGGAAAGTGGATACTGGCATATACTACACCAAGCCATATATATTTCAATGATTAGTTCTCACTTTTGGAGTTCCTAGAGCAGAAGCATTTCTTTTCTTTAACCGCTCCAAAGCATTTGAGAAGTCTTTTTTTTCTAGACTTTGGGCTGCAGGCTTAGGCAAGTGAAGTCCATCTGAGACAGGCATTATATCACTGTCATAAGCTAGGTTTTCCTGACGTGTATCATTGCCAACACACAGCTTATGTACCAACTTAGTGCTTGCATCAGCGATCAAAGCATGTATGTCTCGAGGCATGAAACCAGAAGTTTGTCCAACGATATCTTTTATTAACCTATCATCAGCAAACTGCAAACAGAACTTCTATTAAGGTACAGAAAAGACATGCAAATATCATAAAAGTGTTGGTTGACTATATAGAAATAATGAATTAAATTCACATACATGACTTTGAGTATCAGTAGAAACACCTTGAAGTGTCTGGGACAACAAGTCAACTCGTTGCATGTCACTCAAAGAGCCCATGGTTATTTCATGGCTAAAGCAACGCCTGATATCTGGTTGAAGACTGTCAGCATTGTCAGCAGCGGCAACCAAGAATACCCGGTGCTTACTAATGCTAACCTCCTTTCTTTCACCCACACACTGAATAATTAAGTGTACGCAAATAATTCATATTAGAGCTAAATCTAATAAAATAATCTACAGGAAGAGTAGGGAATGGCTATATCTTACAAGATCATTTTCTTCGTGGGCCAAATAGTGCTCTTCATCTTCAGATACAGGCTCAGTGCAGTGCCGAATGGCAGATGCCAATTGAGACGAAATTCCAACTTGATCAGATGAAGAACCTTCACTAGATGAAAGCTTTCCAAACACTTCAAAGTGGCGAAGAAGAAGTATTGAAGGTGCATACCTATATAAGGTATAATCCAAGAAAAAGCAGAATCAGTAACAGTGATAGATTTTCCACGATCTGAGAAATTGACAGTTAATTAAATAAAATAGGTCAAGCAATGTGCATTTAGTCTTTGGGAATTGACTAGTTAAATATGGTTCACAAGTAAATGACAAGCAATGCCCATGAATAATAATGTCTTCGAAAGTCATGATAAGCTTATTATGTTAAACATAATCCTTTGTTGAAGGTCAAATAGGTAGCCATATACACGTTTGACAGGGGGAGGATAAATGCCTTTTTGTCATGAATATGCCAAAGTAAATCGATATTCTCACATTAGGACATTGTGTTGTATCAAAAATCATCACCCAATTTACGCCTAAAGGTCCCAGATAAAATCAGGAAACAACAATTTTGATTGGTCGAGCCTTCCATAGTACAGGAGACAGGTGCCTTTCAATTAGTTTTCTCAAGAACAAATAAGATATTTGGTTTATACTGAAGGAAAAAAACTACAATAAAATTTGCATCATAAAAGAAATGAGTCAACAAAGCATTTCACCTACCCCTGAAACTAGTTATTACATAAAAATACACGGGAGACCTACAACTATTGCCAAGTTAAACAAAGTCGACGAAATGAGGGAAAGGTTGTTACTGGTTTGATCTACAAATATGCACGAAAGCACAACAAATCACAGAAAAAAAGAAGGCAATGAACTTGTTGATAAATGATAAATGCTATTCCACTGACATGTTACGAAAAAAACTGGAGCAGCAAGTACTATATGGCAAATTCAATAGTCATATGATTTCAAAATTCAATGCATGCTTCCCACTTTCAGAATTATAGAATGCAAGTTGGAGACTAGGGCTCAATTGGTGTAAGCTACAATGAATAAGCTACAGCATCACCAACGTTATGAATAAGCTACAGTATCACCAATGTTTCACTAACCCAACGCAAAACAAAAGCAAAAAATTGAAGTGAAGATAAATGTCACATTTTATATTTTAGAAGCATCATAGAGAAGAGCAATTTTGCAAGATTTTTTTAATTAAAAATTACCTGTTAGCCATGTTGAAGGTTTGAGCAAGTGCAGTTGAAGCATCTTTTTCTGAGGAGGTCATTAAATCATGACAATTGTACTCCACCACATGCAAGCCAAGGCAACGAGCAATATATGTGATTACTGTCCGTTTCCCACACCCTGAAAGAACAACTTTGTAAGCACTCACATGGGCTAGCATGTTTGTGAAACACATCCAAGGCTCTCACAGCCACTAAATCAGAAAGAAGACAACCAAAAACTCATTGTTAACATTTAAAGGACTTAAAGAAAAAGGCATAAACAGCTTTCATGATTCAAAGTTATTTTTGTTCTTCTACAAATTGTTCCTTGAGAAAATATAGTCCTACCTGCAGGACCAAATAAGAGTACAGCAACCCTGAATTTTGATGATGGAGCAGATGGACACAAAACAGGAGTAACAATGGAAGCCAAAGTCTTCACTGTATCCACTTGCAAGGGTGCTGAGTTCTTTGAATTATCAAACAAGATTTTAGGAGGAATAGGAGATGCAACATTTCCACCAAGCACGAGAGCAGTTTGATTGCAATTTATACAGAGAAGAGGTTCGCTGGTTGGTTCCATTGCAGTGATCTGATAAAATGAAGGTATTACTACAAAAATGAAACTTACCTAATGACTTCATTACCAATGCTAAAATAGTATATTTATTTATTTATTTCTTAACCCATTGGACAAGGCATAGAGTTGGGTATGTTAAACTGAATCTTAGTTGAGAAAGACTCCTCTTTCAAATCCAAAATAGCATTAGACCCTATTTGGAACACTTGTTGGGATGTCAATTTTTGAGTGGATACCATATTTCCTCATATGTTGTTCCAACCAGGGACAACTGCAACTGGAATCCCATAACAGCTGCTTATTTAGCCTATGTTATATTGCACAATAAGCTGGACTGCTTTCATTGTGCCCACTAACTGTTTTTGGTCCGCTTAAGGAACATGAATCCTGTTACTATGACATGATCAAAACATAGATCAAACAAGAGATACAACCAGCAAGTTGACCAAATCCTTATGCTAACTACAACATGTAGATGCAAAGGATGCATAGAAAAATAGACATCAATACCTTGAAAAAGAATGTGTTATTGGAGGATTTCTTGCTAGTATTCAGGCTGCAAGAGATGCACATTTCAGAGTTGCAGTTCCAGTTTATGTGAACCCAAAAAATATCACCTCTAACAAGAATTCTGTCAACTTTGAAATAATCATTCAGAGCCTTGTCAATCATCTCTTGTCTGTCCTCAGATTCAGGCTGAGAG
Source organism: Posidonia australis (assembly GCA_024699735.1). Taxonomy (NCBI): domain Eukaryota; kingdom Viridiplantae; phylum Streptophyta; class Magnoliopsida; order Alismatales; family Posidoniaceae; genus Posidonia; species Posidonia australis. The sequence goes on from JAMKQA010029497.1 coordinate 23,728, forward strand.
ATTCCTTTAAGAGGTCTAAACACACCACATTCTGGTATTTTCACGAAAGAAATCCTCATATGAGAGGCATACTTTGGAAGCTTCAACCATGGCTGAAGTTCTACATACACAAAAGAAGAAGTACTTGTAGTTCCCTTTTCCAGCTCGAAGGCTTCATTTTCAAAAAGAAACTTTAAAGAATCTGAATCTTCACGGACAAGAATTTCAAAGCATGTTAGATGCAAGCCTAGGTTAAATGCTAACATTGGAGTAACATAGCAGACATGTCGATCGGAGAGGGAATTATTGTTTGAAGAACATATATATGAAGACAATATGCCAGTGCTTCTGCTAGATGAAGATGCATGGAGTTGGTTTGACTGTTCTTGAAGTAAACCATCATGTGGCCGGTCCAGAACAAGAACTTTGGCAATTCTTCCTACACCTGTAGCAGAATTCCTAACAAGAACCTATAAGTAATCAGAGAGATACAAATCATCAGAAAAGCAAATTGTTACAAGAATTTAGAAATATTTTCATAAGTTTCTCAAATATAAGAACACAAACAACTCCATAAAAAAAAAGCAACCATGTGAATTGCTTGATAAGTTCTGACGTACATGATAGTTAAGCAAAAACACTAAACATGGAGCAAGATCCAAAATTAGAAAATCATAGTTCTAAACAAATCATACGATATCCAACTTTAAAATCAAATGAACTTTGAAAGAAAAGAGTAATACCTATCGAACAACTCAAAACAAAATTGGCATTTCGTGGAGAAACTTTCACATCGATATAATAACACAAGTCCAGTCCCTACATTATCCAATGTGGGGAAATTCTACCAATACCCTTAGGAAAATAACTATAAATTATCAACTTGTGTTGCATAAGACCTAATATATGCGTGCTAACGTCAAAAGATTACTTTTTTAAGGATTAGACCATCTTATCTTTCTGGGGAGTATGGCTCCATTAGGGAACAAGGTCTCTTGGACTACAACCCCAGTGCCCACAATAACACAACACCACAATTGAGAAACAAACCTCGCAAAACTGCATCTTTCCATCAATTCCACCGCAACCCAAAGGACAAATGTTCCACATTCAAACTCAATCTCCACCAAACAGCAGAGACAAAACAACACCCAAGTGACGTACCAGTGATCCGGATGTCAGGGACAGCCTCTTGAGCACGGAGGCGGAGACCCCGACCAAAGGCGTTCCCCCCGTCACCGGCCCCACGTCCTCTGCTCCTCCGACATCGATGGGGCAACGGAGGATCCCAGCCTTCAGACGGACGCCCGACGGCCCTTCCCGATCTCCTCCGACCTGGCGGGTGGGATCCGAGGAGGAGGAGGAGGAGGAGGAGTTGCCGGGTGGCAGTGGTCGGGTGAGGACGGAGTCGAGCAGTGCTCTGGTGGACGAGAGCACAAACGGCTTCCTCCTCTCCGCCACCATCTCGAACGGTGTTCCCGGAATCAGACCAAGCTCGGGGCTGGGTTTCGTTGTAATGGTGGTATGGGAGGTGGTTTTTCCAGTATCCAATAATTCCTATATGAAACTTTTTTTTTTCTTTGCAAACATGAAACTATTATTTTCAATAGAGCAATATGAAACTATTATTTTCAATAGAGCAATATGAAACTATTATTCGTGGTAGTATCGCTAGGTGTCTCTTTCTATTTTTTTATCCTTTTTATATAGTTGATCTGATCCTTTTCATATACATAGATAAATAAATAAAGTTATCCAATATGACTTATTATCTTTCATGTAGACCGACAAGGTGTTGTCCTTTTTTTTTCGATTTTACAAATGATGCCAACCTCAAACTGGCAATGAGCTCGGACGATCTCCTACTCCACTGATTTCCTTCCCACAGTCTCCAATTAATTCTCGTTAAGGATGTAAGTAAGTCAGATTTAAGATTTACCTTAACCTTAAATTATCCTTTCTTAATGAATAACTGATTAAGTGAACACTCGTCTCAAAATTTTATAGCCATCATCATATCACTGCCCATTGAAATAATGAACCGACAACTAAAAAAGTTAACGAATCAAATAGATGAGATTTTTTAGTTGTTAAATATAGATTAATATCGTTGTATCGACTTTTCAAGAGCTGAATTGAGCTCAAGATTATCATTTTATTAATTCCTCTCTACTTAAATCACATCAAACAATTACAACCACAGACTATTTGCAAAATTGCTACATGAATCAATATTATGACAAAATCCATTAATGTAATGTTTACACATGGACTTGATAATGATTTCAAGAAACAAAGAAATTAATCAATACCCTAACAAACATTGAAAAAAAGGGGTTAATATGGCATGGTAAAGTATATAACTAAGTCCTTTTTGATGGAGTTTTATTTGCTACGTTGAATTGCAACTTTCTCTCCTCTTTCGATGTATTTTTGGGTTCTTGTAGACTTTAGGGACACCTTTTTAAAAAACCATGATTTAAGAAACAAAAAGACGATGTGATAGTGGCCATATCTCGTAAGGTAAAATAAATCTTCCTAACAATGTTAACCAAATGTTGTTGATGTGAAATCTCACAAGGTAAAATAAGATTGAAATCATGATTGACGATATGATTGAAATCTCACAAGGTAAATGGTTACTTGTTGCAATGGAGGTTGCTTCTCCTTTCTTTTGCTTATCCAACGAAGTAGAGCGACAACCAACAGAGTAAAAGCAATGTGGCCATGTGGCAGAGTGGCGGCCTTGGCAAATTAAAGGAGTGGCAGTCCGGTAGAGTAGAGTGGCGACTAACTGAGTGGAGGTGGTGTGACCATGCAACATGGAGTGAAAGGGTGGTTGATGGGAATGTTGGATGATAGCTGAAAGAGATGAAACAGTCGTTGTGACTTGTGTCTGTGTGACAAATTGAAAGAGTGAAAGTGAATGGGAATATCAAGTATAGGGTCAAAAGGAATTAGGGTTAATGGATAAAGGTTAGTAAATTACGCGTGCACCCCTCAAGTTAACAAGTGACCTACAACATGCCATTTATATCTTAACCCCACTAAGTGAACAGGTTAACGAGTCAACGAGTATATGAAATCTCTACCCTAACTCATTCTTAACAGGTCAGATCAAGTCGAGTTAATTAGTGATATCTGACCCACTTGTAGCCTTAATTCTCGTGTTCCCCTCCTCTCAACCTCATCACTATCATCCTTTGTGATTTATAGGTTTTATGTTCATTTCTCTTCATCTTTCTTCCCATTCCTAACGTCATCCCTTCCTTTTATCTCCACTTTTCTTCCCTTAGTCTTTCCATCGATTGGCCTCCCATACCCTAACACTACTCTTTATCCTTCCTCTTCTTTACATATGACATCAATTTATCATCCTCTTCAACCACGTTTCTACTCTATTTCCTTAACTCTTGTTTCTTTTCCTACTCCTAGCATCTTGACTACCCCACCTAGCTCCACCCTAGAGGCTAGAGGATGACATCACTAAGCAATTTGAGACACTCTCACCCTTCACTTTGACCCTTATAGAATGATAACAATCTGTCAACATGCACACTCCTTCCTAGCCTCTTCCCTTCAAAGTCCACATATGATGGGGTCTTTGATCAAACTTTAAGCACTAATTCACACAAACAAGACCTTCTACGACTCTAGAAGTTGTGAGGGAAAGCAATTTTCTATACCACTACCAAATCCTACATTTACCTAGTGCAATTTCAAGTAGAGGAAGACTTGTAAAAAATCTTCTGTGGTAGTCTTTGCGATTTTTGGGGTGATTTTGTAGTGGTTGAAGTGATTTGTTATTAGAACCCAAGCCCAGGCCCAACATATATCATAAGCCTTGTCACTATTCTTCTTCTTCTTTCATCTCATGTATATAAACCCTACTGCTATAACACAGTTCTATTCATTTTTTTATTGATAATATACACAAGCATTACTAGCCATTATTACTTCTCTCTTCTCTTCTTCTTATTCTTCTTATGTTTGCACTTGCATGGTATCAGAGCTTAGCCTATGATTTTTTTCAGTCATGGCTTCCGCTCCGATGAATCCTATTATAGACTTGCACCTAGTTCCCTCCTCTCCTACGTCCTCTTTTGCTCAATTCTCAAACATTCACCATCTTCTAAATATCAAACTTGACAAAGATAACTATCCACTCTTGCGATCATAGTTTCTTCCCATTTTCCGTGCTCATGACCTTATGGGTTATGTCGATGGCACACAAGCTCAGCTTCCCCATCCACCTTTTTGATAGCACACCAAATTCTGCCTATGCTCAATGGTGTAAACTTGATCAACTGATACTCAATTGGATCATTTCATCTCTCACCCCTTTGGTACATTCTCAAGCAGTTGAACATGAAACGTCTTTTTCAATATGGACAACCATCTCCAAAATTTTTGCCTCCAAATCTCAAGCTCAAGTAAACCAACTTGACCTTCAGCTGCACACTCTCAAGAACGGCTCCATGACTATGATGGAATATATTCAAAAAACCAAGTCTATTTCTTCAAATCTCTTTTCAACTGGATCACTTGTGACTAATTCAAAGATGGTTATATCTCTCTCATGTGGACTTGATTCGGAGTATTCAACATTAGCCACCTCTGTCACATCTCAAGTAGAACCCATCCCTCTTGATGATTTTATTGCCATTCTTCTCTCTCAAAATCTTATGTATCTTGATTCCAATGAGCTCTCTTCATCATCACCTATTGCCAACACAGTCACCAAGAACATCCCAACTATTATTGTACCATCTGATCACCTTCTTGCTCCCTCATACGATCGTGCTTGATGCCAGGGTTGGGGTCGGAGTTTTGGTCGAGGAAGGACTCCAACATACTACCAATTATGTAGCAAACTAGGTCATGTCTCTATTAATTATTTTCAACATCAAAATATGGTGGCCTTTCCTCCAACAAGGTCACCTCCTTCTGCCTATTATGTTGCTCTTCCGTCTACCGCTGGTGACACTTCCTGGTATCCAGATACTAACACTTCTCATCATGTCACTGTTTATATGTACACCTTACTCTAGTCATGACAATGTTCAAATTGGAAATGGCTCAGGTTTACCGATCCTATGCATTGGTTCTTCCTCCTCATTAACTTCTCAACGATCCTTCTCTCTCAAAGATATTTTATATGTGCCTTATATCTGCAAAAACTTGTTATCAATGTGGAAATTTGCTCTTGATAATGATATGCATTTTGAGTTTCACCCTACCTATTGCTTACTAAGGGTCGTTGCATAAGGAAGGTTATTCTTCAAGGAATCCATGATAGTAGTATTTGTAGACACCCCGATTTTGCAGTCGCTTGGTAGCAGACTCCTCTGAAAAGATATGCTGGTTGCGACCGCCAAACCTAAACCCTAACTCTACCTAAACCCAAGCTCAACTTAAACCCACAAACCTACTCAATCCCACACAAGCCCATTTTGACTCAATTCAAGCCAACCAAAGCAAAAACCCATAATTAAAAATTAAAACCTTACAAAACTCACTTAAGACATTATAATTCAAATTAATCAAGATAAAACATTTAATTAAAACCAAAATCAAATAAAATCCATTTAAATCATTTAAAATCCAAATTAATTAAGTAAAAACCCTAATTAAAATCAAAATCATGTAAAATACATGTAAACCATTTAAAATCCAAGTTAATTAAGTGAATACCCTAATTAAAATCAAAATAAAATAAAATACATGTAAACCATTTAAAATCCAAGTTAATTAAGTGAATACCCTAATTAAAATCAAAATCAAGTAAAATACATGTAAACCATTTAAAATCCAAATTAATCAAGTGAAAACCCTAATTAAAACCCTAATCAAGTAAAACTCAATAAAATCCATTAAAAATTAAATCTAATTAAAAAGAAACCCTAATCCAAACAAAAATCAAGCAAAAAAACAATTAAGACAAAATCTAAATCAAAACCCTAATTAGATCAAATAAAAACCAACTAAATCAAAATTAAAATTAAACCCCTAATCAAATCAAGTAAAAACTAATTAAATCTAAATTTAAAATTAATCAAATCTAAAACTCAAATACAAAACCCTAATCCATTTAAATCCAGAAAAACCTTAAAATAATAAAACCCAAAATCCTAATTAAAATCACAAAAACCCTAAAATAATAAAATCCAAAAACCCTAATCAAACTAAATAAAACTGAACCCAAAACCCTAATTAAGATCACTTAATCAAATTATGAAACCTAAAACCAACTTAAAATCACAAAATCAAAACCTTAATCACAAAACCTTAAAACTAAAAACCCAATTAAAACAAAAACCCCAAAAACCCTTAAAAAGCACAAGAGCCCACTCCACAAGCCCAGTAAGCCTAATACCTATTCACCTTTCAATCAAAAACTTAAGTAACCAAAAAATAATTTTGGCCCCCCTTTTTTCGATAGTCAACCCGTCTTCTCCAGCACATATCTCTTCTCACGCGTAATCTCTGACCAATCCTCCTTCAGCTCACACCTGATCGGACGGTCCTTAGCCATCGGAGAGGAATGGACGGCGCTGGAAGGCTACACTGGTGTATAAAACACCTCATCATCGACTAAGACGAAGACCGTTTTAAGAACCCACAGAGAGGACCCCTTTGAAACCCTAGAAGCCCAGCAATCCCCACCTCCTTCAGAACACCTCCTCCAGTCCTTTCGCAGCCCTAGAGCAACCATCCCTTTGCAAGCTAGAGCTGCCGGTCCAGGGGAGCGCTGCCGTCAACCAGCCTCGCTGGGAGGAGCAACAACCCTATCTAGATAACCCTCTCCTTTCTTTTTAATTTTAAATCATTGTCTTGGGTCCAGTTGAGTCCCTAAAGTCCTCTGAATCGAGGCTCGTCGGGCATACGGGCCCTACGCGTCGTCTCACCCTTCTCCGGTGGTGGATTCACCACCACTGGCGAGGCTAATGGCCTCCTAGGTCAAGGTGAGGCCCTTGGGCCTCACCTCCCTCATCCTCCTCCTCCTCCCTGAGCTTCCATCGCTCAGAAGGGGAACTGTAGACACCTCAATTTTCCGATTTTGCAGGATGGAGATGTGGTGACTGAGCTCTAACCAAGGCCATTTAATTCATGGAGACCCAATTGGGCCCATGAAGGCCCACATAGGCCCATGAAGTCCACAATAACACAGCCCACACTTTCTTATTCTCACTTAAATCAACATTTCATTTCTCTCCATATTATTTCCCAAAATTCTCAACTAAATTCTCAAAAATCACAAAATCTTACCAAAGAACAAAAAACCATTGACTGAACCCATTTTCCTTCACCAAGCCTCACGACATCAGCCCAAATCCACCTCCTTATTGAGCTCCCAATCTCACCGTCGATCCAGCCAACAATCCAGAGCATCCTCAGCCGTCGGATGGCTCGCTGGAAACTCCAAGATCGCCGTCCATCTATGTCGGCGGGCAGGGGAGCAAACCAGAGCGAGTGGGGGACAACCGTTGGCTGTCTGCTGAGCTGGCGTAACGGCGGTCGGAGTTTGTTGCCGTTCTGTTACATGTTGTGCGCAGAATTTGAGCCAGCCAGATGGGTTCTGGCGACCTATAAATGGAGAAGCAGAGCTCGCGACAGAAAAGCCACACAATTCAGAGCACAGAGCACACAGAGAATTCAGAGAGAAACAGAGAGAGAAGAGACACCGAGAGAGAGGCCGTCGCGGAGAGGAGTAGCCGCCGCTTCCGGAGCTCCGGCGACGATCTCCAGCCAGGTACACGCCTTACCTCTCTTAATATCCTGAATTCTAGTCTTCCAGGCCTTCCACTCTCTTCCTGGGCCATTTCCAAGGGATCCAGAGCGTTCCCTTGGCCCACGGCGCTCCGCCGTGCCCCACCGTCGCCAAATTCCGGCGACAGAGGTGGGGGGGCAATCCAGGAAGTTTCCTGGACCCCCGAGTCTTCCCTCTTCCTCCTCTGGTCCTCCCGGAGCTCTCCATGCCTCGCCGTCGTCATTCCAACGCCTCCAGAAAGCCACGCGAAGTTCGCCAAAAAACGCCACCCGTAGCCGCCGTCGCCGGAGAAGAAGGCCCTGTCCGAGCCTACTCGCCGCTCCGAGCCTCGCTGCGGTGATCCAGCCCCGCGGTGACCTTCCTCAGCCTCCCGTGAGTGCGCCCGAGCCTCTGGATCCACGCCGTGAGCCCCCGAGCGTCCCAGCCACGCCACTCGCCGGAGGAAGCCGCGGCGGCGATGCTCAGCCACCACCTCGCTCCATCAGCCTCCGCGTCGCTCCGGAGTAGCCCCGATGCCTCCCTTAGCCCTCCAGAAGCCTCCAAACGCCGCGCCGCAGCCCCAGCAGGTTGCTCTCTTCCCCGTGGTCGTCGCCAAAGCAGCCCGACTGCGAGCGAGGTGGGGGAGGCGCTTCAGCCGTCGTAGGCCACATCCACTCCGCTGGATGTCCTCCACTTCTCCTCCTCTTGCTTCCCATGTTGTCTGATCTAAGATCAGACCATGGGAAAGCCCCTTTTAGACTCCTCTGGCGGTCGTCGGCGGCAAGCCCCGTCGCCGACGGCAGTCAGCCTTTTCTTTAATAAAAAAAATCAAAAATCTTTTCTTTTAATAAACAATACAGGAATAATGTTTTGATTGCATTTTAGTCCTTCCAAAATTACTTTTAGGTCATTTTCTTGCATCTAGGTCCATCTGTCATTTTTCCAAAATGTTTCGAATAAAGTTTTAACTGAAAATATTACATTTCTTACCCTGCACTTTTAAAGTAATGTTTTCTGAGTTTAAAACTTTAACAAAAGCCCTCCAGAGTTTTTTAAATGTATTTTGCTTTAGGCAAATTGCATTGATGACCTTGGATTTTATTGGAAAGTTTCTGACACTTCATTTTCTTTGTGAAAATTGCACATAAGCCCTCATATTTTTGAATATGTCTCTGAATGCATAATTTTGCTGGTTTAATTGCATTTAAACCCCTGTATTTTCCAGAAACTTTCCAGAATGCATATTTTTGTGGTTTAATTGCATAAAAACCCTGAACATGTTTAAAAACTTTCTAGAAGCATATTTTCTTGGGTAAATTGCATTTTAACCCTCCTTTTCACTGAATTTCTTCTACATGTTTTAATCTCAGTGAAATTACACTTTTACCCCTGAATTTCTTCAAAAACTTCCTGGAATGCTTTGTTTGTTGGGTTTTTTGCAGTTTAGCCCCTATGCTTCATTGATATTGTTCTGATTGCTTGTTTTCAAGGGTAAAATGACCATTTTGCCCCTGAAACTTCCTGGATCATTTCTGAGACATTTTATTGCATTTTTACCCAGATTTTATGCTGAATTGATTTGCATTGCATGC
>JAMKQA010029498.1:0-30123 GCA_024699735.1 Posidonia australis
TGGTTATTTCGTAGACTTGTCTTTGTTGTTTTTTGCATGATTTTTCATGTATATGGTTTTCCTCGTCTTCCATAATAGATTAGGTGGCGACTCCTTTTGTTTTGCTTTTTTCGACGTGATTTTGCCGACCGATTACACATTCTTTTGCAGAATCTCCTCGCTGGCATGGTTACACTAGCACAATTCAAAGAGTACCTTCTGAGCTCCTACACCCTGACTAGGGAACTGTCTCTCCTGCTCAGTCGCTCCGTACGCTCGAAAGATCTCCCAGCCATAGAAAGGAGATGTTTCATAGCAAAATATGAAGCTGAAGTCGAAGAGACCTGACCAATCTGTAGCGCCGCCTCGAGCTGGATGCTTTTTGCCAAAGCCTCGGGCTCTAAGAGACCCAGAGATGAAGAGGGCTCTTAATGTTCGCATCATGTCACTGTTTCTTACAAATTGCAGTACATGTAAACACTCATTTGACTCTGATAATAATACAGCAGAACATCTCTAGCCAGCTTGATTGATTGATCATGGTTGATGCGGAACGAAGATCGCCACCCTGACAACATGTGCAAGAGTAGTGCCAGACTCTGCTTTGTTCTGCCTGTCGGCTTGGCACTAGGGACCACCCAGATAATAGCCGAGTATCTCGTTTTATTGCCTCAATCTGGATGAATGAAGTCTTCATAACTTCTATTCTAGAAATGGTGGCATGTTCATTTACATTTGATTTTTCCCATCCATGGTTCGTTCTGATGTGACGAATCCTGGTGTCTTTTGGTGTGATTTTTCCTATCGACAGTTCGTTTCGATGGAACAAATCCGGGTGTCTTTTGATATTCTGATTTTCCAATCCACGGTTCATTCCAATGAAACGAATCTTGGTGTTCCATTTACTTTGTATTTTCCTATCCATGGTTCGTTCCGATGGGATGAATCCTAGTGTCTTTTGGTGTGATTTTTCCAATCCACGGTTCGTTCTGATGGAACGAATCTTGATGTGATTTTCCCATCCACGGTTCATTTCGAAGGAACAAATCCTGGTGTCTTTTGATATTCCGATTTTTCTATCCACGGTTGGTTCCGATGGAACGAATCCTGGTGTTCCGTTTACTTTGTATTTTCCTATCCACGGTTCATTCTGATGGAACGAATCCTGGTGTCTTTTGGTGTGTTTTTCCTATCCACGGTTCGTTCCGATGGAACGAATCCTGGTGTCTTTTGATATTTGAATTTTCCCCTCCACAGTTCGTTCTGATGGAACGAATCCTAGTGTGATTCTCCCATCCACAGTTCGTTCCGATGGAACGAATCCTGGTGTGATTTTCCCATCCACGATTCGTTCCGATGGAACGAATCCTGGTGTGTATTTTCCTATCCACGGTTCATTCCGATGGAACAAATCCTGGTGTCTTTTGATATTCTGATTTTCCTATCCACAGTTCGTTCCGATGGAACAAATCCTGGTGACTTTTGATATATGAATTTTCCTATCCACGGTTCGTTTCGATGGAACAAATCCTGGTGTCTTTTGATATTCTAATTTTCCTATCCACGGTTCGTTCTGATGGAACAAAACCTAGTGTCTTTTGATATTTGAATTGTCCTATCCACGGTACGTTCCGATGAAACGAATCTTGGTGTTCATTTACATTTGATTTTTCCCATCCATGGTTCATTCCAATGGAACGAATCTTGGTTTCTTTTGGTGTGATTTTTCCCATCCACAGTTCGTTCCGATGGAACGAATCCTGGTGTGATTTTTCCATATGCGGTTCGTTCCAATGGATCGAATCCTGGTGTCTTTTGATATTCTGATTTTTCCCATCCACGATTTGTTCCGATGGAACGAATCTTGGTGTGATTTTCCCATCCACGGTTCGTTTCGATAGAACAAATCCTGGTGTGTTTGTCCTATCCATAGTTCGTTCCGATGGAACGAAACTTGGTGTTCATTTACATTTGATTTTTCCCATCCACAGTTTGTTCCGATGGAGCGAATCCTGGTATGATTTTTCCTATCCACGGTTCATTCCGATGGAACGAATCCAAGTGTCTTTTGATGTCTTGATATTTTCCTATCCACGGTTTGTTCCGATGGAAAGATTCCTGGTGTGATTTTCCCATCCACGGTTCATTCCGATGGAACGAATCCTGGTGACTTTTGATATTTGAATTGTCCTATCCACGGTTTGTTCCTATGGAATGAATCCTGGTGTTCATTTACATTCGATTTTTCCCATCCACGGTTCGTTCCGATGGAGCAATTCCTGTGTGATTTTTCCTATCCATAGTTCATTCCGATGGAACAAATCCTGGTGTCCTTTGATGTCTTGATTTTTTCCTATCCATGGTTCATTTCGATGGAACGAAGCCTAGTGTGATTTTCGCATCCACGGTTCGTTCTGATGGAATGAATCCTGGTGACTTTTGATATTTGAATTGTCCTATCCACGGTTCGTTCCGATGGAACGAATCTTGGTGTTCATTTACAATTGATTTTTCCCATCCACGATTCGTTCCGATGGAGAGAATCTTGGTGTGATTTTCCCGTCCACGGTTCGTTTCGATAGAACAAATCCTGGTGTGTGTTTGTCCTATCCACAGTTCGTTCCGATGGAACGAATCTTGGTGTTCATTTACATTTGATTCTTCCCAACCACAGTTCGTTCCAATGGAGCGAATCCTGGTGTGATTTTTCCTATCCACGGTTCGTTCCGATGGAACGAATCCTAGTGTCTTTTGATGTCTTGATATTTTCCTATCCATGGTTCGCTCCGATGCAACGAATCCTAGTGTAATTTTCCCATCCACGGTTCTATCCGATGAAACGAATCCTAGTGTGATTTTCCCATCCACGGTTCATTCCGATGGAACGAATCCTGGTGACTTTTGATATTTGAATTGTCCTATCCACGGTTCATTCCGACGAAACGAATCCTAGTGTTCATTTACATTTGATTTTTCCCATCCACGGTTCGTTCCGATGGAGCAAATCCTGTGTGATTTTTCCTATCCACGGTTCGTTCCGATGGAGCAAATCCTAGTGTCTTTTGATGTCTTGATTTTTTCCTATCCATAGTTCATTCCGATGGAACGAATCCTGGTGTGATTTTCGCATCCACGGTTCATTCTGATGGAACGAATCTTGGTGACTTTTGATATTTGAATTGTCCTTTCCACGGTTTGTTCTGATGGAACGAATCCTAGTGTTCATTTACATTTGATTTTTCCCATCCACGATTCGTTCCGATGGAGAGAATCCTGGTGTGTATTTTCCTATCCACGGTTCGTTCCGATGGAACGAATCTTGGTGTCTTTTGATATTCTGATTTTCCTATCCACGGTTCGTTCCGATGGAACAAATCCTGGTGTCTTTTGATATTATGAATTTTCCTATCCACGGTTCGTTCCAATGGAACAAATCCTGGTGTCTTTTGATATTCTTATTTTCCTATCCACAGTTTGTTCTGTTGGAACGAATCCTGGTGTTCATTTACATTTGATTTTTCCAATCCACGATTCATTCCAATGGAACGATTCCTAGTGTCTTTTGGTGTGATTTTTCCCATCCATGATTCGTTCCGATGGAACGAATCCTAGTGAGATTTTTCCATCCACAGTTTGTTCCGATAAAACAAATCCTGGTGTGTTTTTCCCATCCACGGTTCGTTCTGATGGAACACATCCTGGTGTGATTTTTCCTATCAACGGTTCGTTCAGATGGAACGAATCCTGGTGTCTTTTGACGTCTTGATATTATCCACGGTTCGTTCCAATGGAACGAATCCTTGTGTGATTTTCCCATCCACGGTTCATTCCGATGGAAAGAATCTTGGTGACATTTGATATTTGAATTGTCCTATCCACGGTTCATTCCGATGGAACGAAACCTGGTGTTCCTTTTAGTTTGATTTTTCCCATCCATGGTTCGTTCCGATGGGACGAATCCAGGTGTCTTTTGGTGTGATTTTTCCTATCGACGGTTTGTTTCGATGGAACAAATCCTGGTGTCTTTTGATATTCTGATTTTCCTATCCATGGTTTGTTCCGATGGAACGAATCCTGGTGTTCCTTTTACTTTGTATTTTCCTATCCATGGTTCGTTCTGATGGGATGAATCCTTGTATCTTTTGGTGTGATTTTTCCCATCCACGGTTCGTTCCGAAGGAACAAATCCTGGTGTCTTTTGATATTCTGATTTTTCTATCCACGGTTAGTTCCGATGGAACGAATCCTGCTGTTCCTTTTACTTTGTATTTTCCTATCCATGGTTCGTTACGATGGAACAAATCCTGGTGTCATTTGGTGTGTTTTTCCTATCCACGGTTCATTCCGATGGAACGAATCCTGGTGTCTTTTGATATTTGAATTTTCCCCTCCATGGTTCGTTCCGATGGAACGATTCCTGGTGTGATTCTCCCATCCACGGTTAGTTCCGATGGAACGAATCCTGGTGTGATTCTCCCATCCACAGTTAGTTCCGATGGAACAAATCCTGGTGTAATTTTCCCATCCACGGTTCATTCCGATGGAGCGAATCCTGGTGTGTATTTTCCTATCCACGGTTCATTCCGATGGAACAAATCCTGGTGTCTTTTGATATTCTTAATTTTCCTATCCACGGTTCGTTCCGATGGAACAAATCTTGGTGTCTTTTGATATTCTGATTTTCCAATCCACGGTTCGTTCTGTTGGAACGAATCCTGGTGTTCATTTACATTTGATTTTTCCAATCCACGGTTCGTTCCGATGGAACGATTCCTAGTGTCTTTTGGTGTGATTTTTCCCACCCACGGTTCGTTCCAATGGAACGAATCCTAGTGTGATTTTTCCATCCACGGTTTGTTCCGATAGAATGAATCCTGGTGTGTTTTTCCCATCCACGGTTCGTTCCGATGGAACACATCCTGGTGTGACTTTTCCTATCCACGGTTCGTTCCGATGGAATGAATCCTGGTGTCTTTTGATGTCTTGATATTTTCCTATCCACGGTTCGTTCCAATGGAACGAATCCTTGTGTGATTTTCCCATCTACGATTCATTCCGATGGAACGAATCTTGGTGACTTTTGTTATTTGAATTGTCCTATCCACGGTTCATTCCGATGGAATGAATCCTGGTGTTCCTTTTAGTTTGATTTTTCCCATCCATGGTTCGTTCTGATGGAACGAATCCCGGTGTCTTTTGGTGTGATTTTCCTATCCACGGTTCGTTCCGATGGAACGAATCCTGGTGTTCCTTTTACTTTGTATTTTCCCCTCCACGATTCGTTCCGATGGAAGAATCCTGGTGTGATTTTCCCATCCACGGTTCGTTCCGATGGAACGATTCCTGGTGTTCATTTACATTTGATTTTTCCCATCCACGGTTCGTTCCGATGGAGCGAATCCTGGTGTGTTTTTTCCTATCCATGGTTCGTTCTGATGGAACGAATCCTAGTGTCTTTTGATATTCTGATTTTCCTATCCACGGTTCGTTCCAATGGAACAAATTCTGGTGTCTTTTGATGTTCTGAATTTTCCTATCCACGGTTCGTTCCGATGGAACGAATCCTGGTGTTCATTTACATTTGATTTTTCCCATCCATGGTTCGTTCCGATGGGACGAATCCTGGTGTCTTTTGGTGTGATTTTTCCCATCCACGGTTCATTCTGATGGAACGAATCCTGGTGTGATTTTCCCATCCACGGTTCATTCCGATGGAACGAATCCTGGTGTAATTTTTCCATCCACGGTTTGTTCCGGTGGAACGAATCCTGGTGTGATTTTCCCATACACGGTTCATTCCGATGGAACGAATCCTGGTGTCTTTTGATATTCTGATTTTTCCCATCCACGGTTTGTTTTGACGGAATGAACCCTGGTGTGATTTTCCCGTCCACGTCTCGTTCCGATGGAATGAATCCTGGTATTCTTTTACATTGGTGTGTTTTTCCCTTCGAAGGTTCGTTCCATTGTAACGAATCTTGGTGTCTCTTTTCCTCCTTGGTTTTGTCCATTTCCTTCCATGTGAACCTTTGTGTCCCTCTGTTGTTTTGTGTTCCACTCTATATGGACGGAATCAGAGCGATTGTTGTTCCTTTCCTCTTGTGGGTTGGTAGCCCGAACTACCCGGATGACTTCCGTGATCAGTCACTTCCCGGTCGGCAAGCACCGTGAGTCTTGTCAGGTGCTTTTTGCGACAAGTGCGACAACAGGTCATATCTCTTGGGAGCTGATTGGTCGTCACCTTGTTGGAGCTTTGTTGTGCTCATTCGTTTGGCCTCAGCTGTGGAGACAAGATCTCTAGCATGGACCCCTGGTTTGAACTCTGGCTAATGGCTGATTGTCGGTGATTAATTCCTATTTGTGGTTTTACGAGGGGTGTCTTTGTCAACCCTCAGCATCGGTCTCTGTTCTACTCGACCTCCGACCTCGCTCAAGGAGGGACATCTGAAGACACCCCAATTTTCTGATTTTGCAGGATGGTGATGTGGTGGCTAAGCTCAAACCCTCATTAGGCCATTTAATCCATGGAGACCCAATTGGGCCCATGAAGGCCCACTTAGGCCCATTAAACCCTAGTTGAACCCATTTGGGCCCACAAGACTATCTTAGGCCTATTTGACTTCATGGAAGCCTATTAGCCCATTTGGACTCATTCAGCCCTAATTGGGCCCACAAGGCCCACATAGGTCCACTAAACCCAATTTGAGCCCATTTTGGCCCATCAAACCAATTTAGACCCGTTTAAATCTTTTTAAGCTCATTCAACTTGTTTGGGCCCATGTGAGCCCACAAGGCCCACATAGGCCCATGGAGGCCCATGAAGCCCACTTAGGCTCATTGAGCCCACATTGGCTCAACCCACTCTCCTTCCAACCCAAAACCTCATTTCTCTATTCATTTAATAATTTCTACCAAGAAAAGATGCAAATTATTTCTCTACTGGTTTTCCATCAAAACACCACTGAACCCATTGTTTCTTCACTTGATCAACCCGAATCCAATCCAATTCACCTCTTCACTGAGCCCAGCAACATGCCATCAATCCAGCTAGCGTAAATCAGAGCTTCCTCAGCCGTCGGATAGCTCGCCGAAGAAGCCAAGATCGTCGTCCATCTCTGTCGACGAGCAAGGGAGCAGACCAGAGTGCATGGGGGACGCCGTTCGTTGTCTGCTGAGCTGGCATAACGGCGGTCGAAGGTGGTTATGCCAGCTGGTTGTGTGTTGCGCACCCTTCCAGAATTTTCTGTTGGGTCTCCGATCACCTATATAAGGAGAAGGAGAGCTCGCGGCAGGGAAGAAGAGAAAAACAGACCCCGAGACCACTCGAGAGAGAAAACTGAGAGCGAGAGAGAGAGAACCAGAGTGCCAGAGCAAGGAGAGCACAACAAAGGAGTAGAGAGCCAATGTCGCTCCTGGAGCTCTGGCGAGGTGTCTCCAATCAGATACACGCTACTGGCCTTCCTAAATTGTCTGAATATAGATTTCTAGGCCTTTTCCTCTCTTCTCGGAGAGTTTCCAAGGGATCCGAAGTGATCCCTTGGCTAATGGAGCTCCGCTGTGCCCCACTGTTGCCACACTCCGGCGACAGAGGTGGGGGGGCAATCCAGGAAGTTTCCTAGACCCTCGAGTCTTCCCTCCTCCTACTCTAGTCATCCACAAGCTCTCCAGCCCCTTGGATCGCCACTCCACCGCTCCAGAAGCCCGCACGCTACTCGCTAGAGAATCGCATGGAACTCGCCGTCGCCGGAGAAGATGACAGGGTCCAGACGCTGTCCGCGTGCCTCAGCCCTCCCTGCTCCACTCTGAGCCTCCAAAATCATTCCACATCCTCTCCCGAGTGCTCTAGAGCCATCAGTCAGCTGCATCGAGCCTCGAGGAGCCTCCTTAGCCAAGCTCGCCGGAGTCTGCAACATCGACAACGAGGTTGATCAGGGAAGTCAACCGTGCCTCCCTCCTTGCACCCAAGGCCTCAGGAGTCCTCCGCCGCTCCTCCTCAACCTTCCAGAGGGCAAGGATCACCGCACGGCAGCTCTGAGAAGCTCCAGTCGCCTCATCGCCGTCGCTGGAGTTCTTCAACTGCAAGAGGGGTGGGTGACCCATTCCAGCCGTTGTTCCTTCGATCCACTCCATTGGATCTCTCTGGATGCCTCTCGTCTTGCATCCCGTGAAGTCTGATCTAAGATCGGACCATGGGGAGGCCTTGTTTGCCCTTCTCAGGCGGTCGACGGCGGCGAGCTCCGTCGCCGGCGACCGTCGTTTCTTTTTCATTTTAAAAAACTTTATTTTAAATAAAATCTGGATTTTATGTTTTTTCTTGCAAATAGGTCCTTCTGGAATTACTTTGTGGCCCTTTTATTACATCTAGGTCCTTCCATCATTTTTCTAAAATGTTTCGAATAAAGTTTTAACTGAAAATATTACATGTTTTACCCTGAACATTTAAAGTAGTGTTTTCTGAGTTTAAAACTTTAATAAAAGCCCCTAAAGTCTTCGAAACATATTTTCTTTCAGACATTTTGCTAAAAGGACCTTGCACTTTCTTAAAAACTTCTTGGAAGTTCATCTTATTGTGAAAATTGCATGTGAGTCCCTGATCTTCTTCAAAATGTTTCTGACAGTTCATTTTTACAGTAAAAATTGCATAAAAGCCCTTGCATATTTCAAAAAATCTCTGGACAGTTGTTTTTGTTGGTTAACTTGCATTTTAGCCCTCATACTTCTCTGAAACTTTTCCAGAAACATGCTTTCATTGGACAAATTGCATTTAGGCCCTTGTGTTTTACAGAAAACTCCAGAAGGCTTATTTTACGGTGAAAATTGCATAAAACTCCCTGACTTTGTTTTAAAAATATTCCAGAAGCTTGTTTTCATGGTTTAATTGCATTTTAACCCTCTTCTTTTACTGAATTTCTTCTAGATGCTTTGTTTGCTGGGTTATTTGTAGTTTAGCCCCTGAACTTCTTTGATTTTACTCGGATTGCCTGTTTTCAGGGGTAAAATGACCATTTTGCCCCTAAAACATCTTGGATCATTTCTGAGACATTTTATTGCATTTTTACCCTGATTTTATGCTGAATTGATTTGCATTGCATGCATTAGTGGGTAAATTGCATTTTAGCCCCTAGAGAACTTCGTTTTTGACTAGGGAGGCACATTTGACCCCAGATTTCCTCATTCATGCATGGAATGCGTTTTCCTATGTATTTCTCGATGATTTGGGCTTCTGAATGTCAGTTTTCCTCGAATTTGGGCTTTTTTGCACAAAACCCACTAGACATCTTCAGATTTGCACTCACACTTGCATTTTGCATACTTTCACATCTTTTGCACGGATTTTCCTGTCTTTTCTTCCTTGCTTGGTGCACGCTTTTCTAGCTTTGTTCTGAGCTTTGTTTTCTCCTCATTTTCCAGGTTTTCTGTAGTTTTCACTTGTTTTGGTTTTCCATCGCCCGAGGGCGTACAGTAAAAGGCTTATAAAGCCGACATGGTCCCGAAACAAGGATTATTTTCCCCTTTTTGATTTTCTCGGATTTATCCCCAATTTCCGCTGTTTTGCGAGACGCTTTCCGAGAATTTCACAATTTTCACGACATTCCTCATCGCCCAAGGGCGTACAGTAAAGCGACATTAACAATGCCTACATTTGACCCTCGGATTAACTTTTTCCTTTGATTTCACTTCTCCTTGATTTGGCATGTTTTCGGTCATCTTCATACATGAGTATATAGAATAAGCAAGCATACATTCATCAAACCATTGACAATAGGAAACCTAGAAAGATCGAGTTTTCTAGGGCGCATAGGGTTGCCTAACCCCTTCCCCATGCGTAACCAGAATCATTACCCTTTCTCTGGCCCGCATTCATCCTGCATTATCCATTAGGCATGGATCACACATGCATCTTTGCATCTTGTTTGCTTTCTGCCTTTTTGTGTTTCTCTGGTTTTCCTCGTCTTTCCATTAAAAGACTAGGTGGCGACTCCTTTCCTTATCCTTTTTGTCTTCCATTTGGTATTTCTGGGTCTTGTCTTTCTCTCTGGATTCACCATTTTCGCCGTGACCGTATCGGATCTCCCCGAGCGTTTCCGCACACCGGAGTAGGTTGGAGAACCACGCCTAGGGGTTCCACAAGCATGGTCATAGCATCCATCAGATAAATGACTCAATGCTAACAGTAAATACCACCCTCTCGTAGGTTCCATGTGGGGTGTCTTGTCAACCCTGAGTATTGATCTTGATTCCCTCAACCTCACTCAACGAGGTGCATTTGTAGATATCCTAAATCCTAATTTTGAGGCCGGTTGTCAGCAGACTCTTCTAGAAAAACATGACGAGCCTCACCCAAACAAGCCCAAGCCTCACCTAAACAAACCCAAGGCTCACCCAAATACATAGTAGCCATCCTCTGACAGCCATCCATCTCCTCCTCCATCACAACAATAGTCCACACCCCAAGGTAGCCACCATAGCACCTCTCATTGCCTCCACCCACTACAACCACCATAACACCTCTCACAACCTCCTCAACCCACTACAGCCACCACCTTCACCACTCCAGCACCTCTCCGACCACACAATAGCATAGCACCGTCTCCTCCTCCAGCAGACCCACACCAAACAACCCACACAATAGCAGCCAACGTCCTCATCACAACCATTATCTCCAGCCATCCATCACCTCCTCTAGCACCTTCACTCACCACAACAACCCACCACAATGTAGCACCACCCACAACCACCTTACAATCCACACACAGCATAGCCACCACCTCTCTGGCCATCCTTCTCTTCCATCACAGCACCCACCATACGACCCACACTACTACCTCCACGCATTCCAACCAAACACCACAGCAGCCATCCTCACCACCTTATGCCAACATCCCTCATAGCAATAGCTGCCATCTCCAGCCACATAATAGCATAGCACCCTCTCCTCCTCCAGCAGGCCCACGCCAAACAACCCAACACCACTGTATCCAATGCCCCCATCACAGCCACAATCTTCGGCCATCCATCTCCTCGTCCAGCAGGCCCTCACCATACAACCCAAATAGCAGCAACCACCTCATTAGCAACCCATCATAGCCACCTCTCTGGCCATCCATCTCCTCCTCCAACACAACCACAACCTGACACCACAACTACCATCCTCCTTCCTTCCTTCCCACCATTGTCTATTAGCAAGCCACCTTCCAACGTCCTAGCACATACTGCAAATGGTTTCACACCGTCATCCACATACCTCCATCATCACCAATCTACGGCAACCATCATCTCATTCCAACACCAACAACAACCAGCATCAACTATACCCCAAGCCATTATCACCAGCAACCAACACCTCCTCAGATGATCTAATGTTAGGGAGAAAAGATCAAAGCAAAACATCGAAGTAGGAGTATCATCAAAGCTTCATTGCTGCAATTCAGCAACAAGAAGCATCAATAGGAACAAATCCATTCTACGGCCTCTAACATGGTAGGCGAAGCACCTCTGGTTTGATGGTGCTGCAACACTTTATTTTTCCCTTTGTTTGGTGTTTCATTTAGTTTACATGGTGTTGTTTATGATTTGCATATGGGCCTTGTTGCATTTAAATCAACTAATTCTTTCCCTTTGTATTCAATTTTTTTTCCTCTTGAACTAATTTACTCTCATCAATTTTATATTGTTGTTTGTCATTTGTTGATTCTCTACTTTGGACCAATGGTCTTGCAATGACTTGCGGATGAGTCTAATGAATGTGTTTCAGACTTAATTTACAAGACCCATGCAAAACATGAGCAAGAACCATTCAAAGTAGAGTTTCTGGGAATATATTTTGGGTGTGTGCATCAGTTTTAACTTTGCCCTAAATGCTTTGCTTTGGCTTCATCGTAACTCTTGATTGAACTATTGGATTTGCATGATTCTTTTTTCCTGAGTTTTCCTTGTTGAGTGGTCTTCAATTTGGGGCTTAGTTTGATTAAATCAGACGTCAAGTTAAGAAGTTATGGCCTTTTGAGTTACAACATGTCACTCTATGTTTTTCCCTCTCTATTGCATATGCTTTCAGTGTTTGCTACATATCATGCTCCATGTTTACCGTTTTCTCTATCCGCTTTCACAAGCTTTTAGATTAGATGTTGCTGTTCAATTTGCATGTCAATATGAGCATATTCTTTAACAGGTGCTAGGAGGTATTCCCCCTAAAATTAGCCTTAATTCATGTATTCATGCACTTCTCTATTTGGTCGCCATTGGTTTTGTCTATATTTACTTGTTATCTGACTGTTAGATTGCCTTGATATTTGTGTTTGACTTTTCTCGCTCAATTAATCCCAATTCAGTATATTATTTGCATGATTTTGATCTTGGTCTTGGGTGTTGTGAGTCCTCATCATTCAACATGATCTTGCTTGCATTGCATGGTTTCACACATGTTTTGGCATCTAGCATTCATCCATTAGGGTGATGATGCTTACTATATGGAGTTCTATGAATCAGTTGCGATGATCTTAGGAACTTCCCTAGTGGGTTGTATTGGCACAATTTCTATGTGCAAGTGCCCTGGCCCATAAAACATATAGCGCGACTGAGCATTAGATTGGATGATTCTCTACCCCGCATGGTTTATTCACAATGGCATGGCATTAAGCATTCATCTTTAGGCATATATTAAGGAGTAAGCATAGATTTGCATAGTGACACATACAAGTGAGTTAGGTAAGAAAGACTGACTCATCGGGTGTATGAGAGTGCCTAACACCTTCCCTGTACGTAACAAGAGTCTTTACCCTTTCTTTGGCATGTAATGACCTATGTGCCACATCCATTTGGCATGGATCATTCACATTTACATTACATTTACATCATTTGAATCATACTTTCATCTACATTTCGTTTTTCTTGTCTTCCAAGTTCAAATAGATCAGGTGGCGACTCCTTTGTTTTCTTGTCTTTGTCGTTTAGTTTTTACCATGGTTTTCACCGTGACCCTTTCAATTCACGCATTCGGCCTTTTGTGCCTCACATAAGTAGTTGTCAATATGGTGACACCTTCTAACCCTAGCTCTTCCTCGATGGATCCTTCTGATCTCATCGACGTTATTACCCCTTCTGTTCCTGTCTTCCAGCTAGGGGCTTGACCCAGAGTTTGCCTGTCTACCATGCACCAACCTAATGTTGTGAGTGCCAACACCCTGAATAGAAGGCACAGTCAATGGCAACTCAAGCAGTGGTAGTCCCAATAGCACTAATAGTCCCAACAATTTTAGCAACAACAGTAGTTTCAGCAAACCCACCAGTAGTCTCTTCAGCCCCAGCAGCTTCAACCATCTTGATGGCCTCAACCACCTAGCTAGAATAATCGACGGTCCCCACCAGCACAGTCAGTAGCAACAAAAAAGCAAGCAACAGGGGCCATAACTGTATCCTTTTCCGGTTTGTTTGTTGTTTCTTCCTTTACTTCATCATAAAAGAAAAAGAAAAAAAATCAAAAATCAAAAACAACAAAATTAGTATCTTGCATGCCAACTCCATGCTCAATGATGAAAATTGGAAAAACTTGCCTATGTCAAAGAGAACTGCCCCTCCTCAGTTGACACTACCTAGATGACTAGGTAAGTGAGTGAGCCACCACCCACTGAGAGCTAGACGAAGTGTCCAAACTTCGTAATGACCCTGCACCTCCTAGAGGGAGATCAAATGCTAGGATGACTGAGCTAGTGAGCAAGAATATAATAATCCACATGGGCATAAAAGAAATAGAAGAAAGAAGGCAAAGACAATAGTCAGCCCAAGAGCAAGAGACGTGTGACATAGACTTATTCCTACGACATACCTTAGAGAGGAGTCGGAGCATGCGCCTTGAAAGCCTACACCTTCGAAGGACTAGCCCCCCCTCCTGTAGCAAAAAGCCTCCAACCCAGACCAAGCATCTATTACCTCCAAGGCAAGAATAAAGCAAATTCATGCATTTACGAGGTAGCAAAAGAAATATCAAGGATCTCAAAATAGTAGGTGCAAGATCCTAAAGAGTTTGGCATGGAACCTGGTCCATCACACCACCCAACACACCGAGCCTGAGCACCACCACCCACCAAACGAGGCACCCACAGCTTGTGAGTCTTGGTAGGGTCTATTGGGTCGAGGATGTCCTCCTCCTTTTCAGTAGACATGATGCTTTCTAGCATAACTAAGGGCAAACAATAAAAAAATCAACATTAATCAACTAGCTCATTTGCATGCAGAACAATAAAGACACCATTAATAATCAATCAGCCTACTTGCAAACACTAAAAAAAAGAAGTAAAACAAAAAACCCCCTCTAACCAATTAGCTTGCTTGCTTGAGCCTCTTTGATTGTACATGCATCACCATGTAGGGTTCCATTGACTGTCTTCAACCAAGGGCATTTTAGTCACTTCTGGTCAGAGCGCACATGCAGCAAGGGCACTTGTCAATGCATAGACCAAATAGATTTGTAGAATCAGCAGTATGGTAGCAATCACCCGATAGCAAGATAAATTCCACAAACACTATTGGGGAATGCCTGACAATAGCACAGCCAAGTACAAAAAGGAAAGAGTACAATGGTTGAACAAGCAAGAGGGCGGTACATAATCCAGGTACACATATTAAAGGCAGGTTGTGACCTAATCAAAATGCCTAGACCAACTAAGCACAATTCATTCTACCTATGAAGCATAGCACGAAACTACAATTGAACATGCATACCTTTTGATAATTCAGCAAGCAAGCATTATTCCTTGCCTTAGCCAACACCCGGTTCAGCAAAGCACAATGGTCCAGGATGCCCTACAAACACAGCTCGACCCCTACATTCACATCTTCTTTTTCGCTTCCCTTTTCACTCCTTATCCTGTTCCGACAACCCACTACGCTAGGTGGTTTGTGATGACCGGTATGTCTGCATGTTGCTTTTCCTTGGCAAAACGTCACATACATGCTCTGAGACCATTGCACACCAATGAAGAGTGTTCAACATTTCCTGCAGCAGCTCGCTTCGATACTAGGGGCATCTTTTTCCACCCTAGTATCTCTTGATTTGCCCTTCGTTTCCTTTCAACTTCCATCTCTTCATACTAGGGGCATTTTAGCTGCCTTATTGTATCATCCCCTCGATACCAAGGACATCTCAACTATCCTTTCGTATCATGCTCCTCTTCTTCTTGGGCTGACATCCCAAATAGTCATGGGATTATCTTTGGACCTCTACCATACCTTTAGGTGTGCTATTCCCTTTGCTTTTTTGCATCTTTGATGATAAGTCCATTGACTTATCACTGCCCCTCTTGACCGCTTGACCAATTGACTCACTAGCCTGTCACCACTCCCATGCCCCATTGTTTGGCAAGTTTGTTAGACTTGCCATGCACCACATCTTCTTGGACTGATAACCCTAACTATCTATAATAACCTGAGTCACTACCCATAAGCAACATTAGCTTAAATAATTTAAACAAACACAATTGTTCAATTTACCAGAATTAATGGCTAACTACAGTATCTAAACTACCAGGTGTGGATACGGGATTTTGGGGAATAGGAGCACGTTCTACATGCCTTGATGCATTTTGCCACCTTGCATGTGTCCCTTTGGTTGTATCTGACTCCTTCACTCCACGAATGATGGAATCGGTGTGATCACCACTCTCAGTTTGCTTTTGCTGGCCTTCGAGACGCCTAAGGAGATGTTTTATTAATGTGGGTTCAGCTACCTTAGAACAATGCCAGTGCTGCCTAAAGGTGTCTGTACTGGTGAGCTTCTTCTTCTTCTTCTTCATTTTCTTGCAAAACAATATAAATAAAAATGTGGATTAATAATGTGTAGTAAGAAA
The DNA here is from genome assembly GCA_024699735.1 of Posidonia australis. Taxonomy (NCBI): domain Eukaryota; kingdom Viridiplantae; phylum Streptophyta; class Magnoliopsida; order Alismatales; family Posidoniaceae; genus Posidonia; species Posidonia australis. Next base: position 15,825 of record JAMKQA010029498.1, read on the forward strand.
TTCAACAAAATAAATTACAAATGTGAAATAAGAGGAGAATACTTACCTGAGGGGTTTTATCCCCCCGATTGCAACTAATGTTATGCCTAACTACAACATTTAATAAAATGAAATGCGTGGCTGGAGCTAACAAAAGACTTGTGCTCAAAATCTCTCTACTCTCTTTCTTAGAATAATTTCTCTTCTTTTGGATGTGTGTGGGTGTGTATCGGTGGATGTCCTCTCAAAGGCTGAGGATGCTTCTCTATTTACAGAAGCATAGGACAATCATAAAAGGTAAAAAGATCCAAAATTGGCAAGATTGCGCAACTACCATCAAAAGTTTCCAAATTAGAGGTATTGAATGCTCAAAACTGGTCATTCTACGTTAAATGCCCAAAATTGGGAGTTCAACACACCCAGGAGTTACAGCAATTACAGATAAGGAATATTCCATTAGTTAATTGGGCAACTAATCACAATAAATGGCTAATTGACATTACGCATGATTAGGGAAATCTTCCAAAAAATGAAACAATTTGAATTCAAATTTTCCAAAGGAAGAAAGTGGTTGATGTAGCGCTACTGAGTTGTCAGATGTATGACATTGCAAATCTAGCGTCTAACGTTAAACGCCCAAAAATCAGCATTCAATACAATCAACCCAGAATCTTGTCAAATTTGGCTACCCATTTAAATGTAGTCAGATGAGTGATTTAATGAGGCCATAAAAGCTCCTGAACATGGAAATATGACTCATTTGAAAATATTAGATATTTATTTTGGATCTAGAAAGAGAAATTTGATTGAAATGGAAAGGAACAGGTAACATGGCAAGAAGACTCATTTGAAAATATTAGATATTTATTTTGGATCCAGAAAGAGAAATTTGATTGAAATGGAAAGGAATAGATCTAAAGATGTTTAATGCTTGGGAGCTGGCGTATAACATTAAACGCTTATGATCTAGCGTATAACATTAAACACTTGAATTATGGTATATAACGTCGTATGCTACATATATTAGTGTTCAACGACTTGAATTGCCAGTGCGCTTATGGAGAGTATTTGGACTGAGCGAAAGACTTCTAAGGATGAATGAAACATACTATAATGTAATGGGACTTAACGGAGTGCCAAAATGGGATATCTATAGATTGCTCATCCTTGAAGATGGTTTCGACACGAAACTAGCTTCAAGGCTTGATGATATTCCTGTGTGGCATGACTCAAAGGGTTTTAAAAGAAGGAGAAAGAGATCCAACACTTGTTGCCACCAGGTTGGATAAGTAATCAAGCTAGATAAAGGATCCAACACTCTAACTCAATGGGAGGACCAACACTTGGGTATGAGACCAAGCTGCAAGGAGAAAAGATCCAACACCTACTGCCACTAAGATGGATAAAAGATCGAGCTAGATAAGGGATCCAACACTCGAGAATTTTGAGTCGAATGAGATATTGAGCTGGATGAGGATCCAACACTCAAAAATTCTGATCTGAATGAGCTGGATAAAGGGTCAAACACATTGAAATTTTGGGCTGAATATGGGATCGAGCTTGATAAATGATCCAACACTTGGGGAATTTTATGCTAGATAAAGAGTCGAGCTGGATAAGGGATCCAACATTTGAGAATTTTGCGCTAGATAAATGGTCGAGCTAGATAAGGGATCCAACACTTAGGAATTTATCTTGGGAGATAGGGCCTCAAGGGTTGCCTAAAGGAGTCAAATGGAAGTGTATGGCCTCGGGGGGTTGTTCAAGGGGGTCAAACTAAGAGACACGACCTCAAGGGTTGCCCGAGGGGGTCGAACTAAAAGATACGACCTTGGGGGTTGCCCGAGGGGGTCAAGCAAAAAGACACGGCCTCAAAGGTTGCCCAAGGGAGACAATCTTAGAGACACGACCTCAAGGGTTTCCCAAGAGGGTCAAACTAAAATACATGGCCTCCAGGGTTGCCCAAGGTGGTTGAACTAAAAGACACAGCCTCAGGGGTTGCCTGAGGGAGTCAAACTAAAAGACACATCCTTAGGGGTTGTCTGAGGAGGTCGAACTAAAAGATACAGCCGTAGGGGTGGCCCTAGGGGATTGAACTAAAAGACACGGTCTCAGGGATTGCCCGAGGGGGCCCAACTAAAGAAACTGCAAGACAATCGACACTCGAGCGAGGATGTCTAAAGAAGATAACTAGCACTAAGGCGAGGAAATCCTAAAAGGTATTGAAAAGACAATCAGCACTCTAACGAGGAAGTCTAAAGAGAATAACCGACACTTGGGTGAGGAAATCTTACAAGGTATTAAAAAGTGACAACCAGCACTCTAGAAAGGAAGTCAAAAGAGTATTGAAAAGACGACCGGCACTCCAACGAGGAAGTCTATGGTGGATAACTGACACTCTAGCGAGGAAATCCTAAAAGGGGATTGAATAGATGATCAATGCTCTAGCGAGGAAGTCTAAAAAAGATAACCAACATGGAGGATAACTGACACTCTAGTGAGGAAATCGTAAAAGGGGTTTGAAAAGATGATCGATGCTCTAGTGAGGAAGTCTAAAAAAGATAACCAACACTAAGGTGAGGAAATTCGAAAAGATACTAAAAGTGACAACAAATACTTGGGAGAGGAAGTCTAAAAGAGGATAACCGACACTCTCGCAAGGAAATCCTAAAAGATATTGAGACGATTGGCACTCTAGCAAGGAAATCTAAAGAGGATAACCAGCATTCTAGTGAGGAAATCCTAAAAGGAGATTGAAAAGACAACCAACACTCTAGTGCGGAAGTCTAAGGAGGATAATCAGCACTTAGGCATGAAAATCCTAAAAAGGTTTGAAAAGACAGCCGACACTCTGGCGAAGAAGTCTAGAGAGGATAATCGGCACTCGGGCGAGGAAATCCTAAAAGGTATTGAAAAGAGGCAACCAGCCCTTAGGAAAGGAAGTCTAAGGAGGATAACTGGCACTTAGGCGAGGACATCCTAAAAGGTATTGAAAAGAGAAAACCAGTACTTGGGTGAGGAAGTCTAAGGAGCATAACCGACACTTGGGCGAGGAAATTCTAAAAAGTTATTGAAAAGACAACCGACACTCTGGAGATGAAGTCTATGGAGGATTAACGACACTTGGATGAGGAAATCCTAAAATGTTTTGGGAAGACAACTGGCACTTGGGTGAGGAAGTCTAGAAAGGATAATTGGCACTCTAACAAGGAAGTCCTAAAAAGGTTTTGAAAAGAGACAACTGGCACTCTAGCGAGGAAGTCTAGAGAAGATAACCGGCACTTAGGCAAGGAAATCCTAAAAGGTATTGGAAAGATTACCGACACTTGGGTGAGGAAGTCTAAAGGGGTTTAGGAATGATGTGAGATGCTCAACTCCGATAGTCACATAGGATGCAACATGATGCACTTTGCATGTATATGCATGCTAGTGGGAATGTAGGGCGGGCGATTTAACATGCAATGAATGACCTTGAATAATGAGGTTCCTCCATCACAGACTACTTTGATTTACATACCAGGATGGCATAGGAATTGGGCTCACCATTTAGAGCGAACTGACACATGAATGCAGTTTGTCATAGTCGGGTGCCTCTTCATTGAGTGTAGCCTACACTCTCCACAAGGATCGTCGTCCTACGATACGTAAGCTAGTGAGCAAGAGGTCTATGATGTTCTTGGGTATCCGGTAAAGGGGGTTGCCATCCTCTCAACTAGTTACGTTGGTTGTAGACACCATGATTTTGCAAGAACTCACCAACAACCTCTAGAAAGGGTGTGATGCAGTGGTGGTGCACTAGGGTGATGGATACCTCACTCACTCTCCCCCAAAGCCCATTAAACACCCTAAAATGGCCTAAACCTTCAAAACCCTATTTACCACAACCCACAACCTCCATATGGTCCTAGGAGAGTGTCGAATATGCCCAAAATCCAAAAGTCAGGTCCATCACTGGGTTAGGCGCGCATTCAAAGCATTCTTTAAAGGCAAGGATATTAGGTGACTATCTAAGGCAAACTTCTTAAACGGCTTTAGCCAGTGAAGGTTTTTGGTGCAGATAGTCAGCGAGGTGCTCTGTTTTAGAATATTGCAGCTGATGAACTCAGTGAATATTCTGGAACACCTAATTCTTCCTTTCCATTAGTTCTACTGGATCTAGAAACATTCTACATCCTTCCTAGATTGTTTTGCCCCCATTTAAATACCAAAAAACCAATCAAACGACCTAGATTCAAATTCCTACCACTTAACCCAAACCGTTACCCATCAACGACAGTCGTTGATCTAATTCCACTATATAACGACCTTTCCACCAATGAGAAAGGCATGACATCACAGTTGAGAATTCTAAAAGCTCCCTCGTCAGCTCTCTCAACCTAGGCCTCCAGCTCTCAACCTTGAGTGTGCAAAGAACCCATTTTCGATCATTCAACGTTGGAGTTCTCTAGTGAGACCTCCATAGTGTGTTGACCAGCTCAGTCGACCATCGACTGAGCTCTAGTAACCCTCGTCTCACCCACATTCTCTTCCCATGTATGTAGACCACCACCAAACCCAGTGCGTCATTGCTTCCTCCTCAACATTCGATCATCACTTCAGACGCCGATGAGCGCTCCATGTAGCTGCCTTCCCCACCTCTGGACGAGGCAATTCATGTCTACTCCTAACAACTAATCTTCCTCTCTTGCTCTAGACTTACGTCTTTAGATTATAGCTTGGTTACCTATGATCTCCAATTGTATTTCGTCGTCGTTTCTTTGTCAGATTTCCAATTTTCTCCTTTGACATTGCATCCCTACATCAGCAACGCATCTATGGCTTTGGGAGAGGCTTCCACCATTAACCTCGTGCGTCACTACATTCACTCTTCCACCCACCGTGATGAGGGCCAGACGCCCATCGACATCCACTTGCCGACCACCTTTTACAATGGCAGATGGACATCAGGCTCACTGAGTTGGGTAAGGATGGGTCACATTTCATGTTTTTTTTAATCAGCATCGCATCCATATTGCATCCCTAGGGTTTCCCCTCCATCACGCTTACTTCCATGGCCATAAACAGAGCTTGTCGGCCTTCAATATGGCCAGAGAGTCCAGTCCAACTAGAGCACTAGTGAGCTAGGTGGGTAGGGAGATCCAGGCATCCATTACGTGATCTAATCGCAACATTGTCTTTCTAGCATCTTGTTCATGCTTACACGGCCTTTCATAATTGGTTTCCATCATTTTATTGATCATAATTGGGCAAGGAAGTTTACTGCACTGAGTTGCAAAATACTAGGCACAGTTTTCCAATAGATTTTTTGCATGCTTTATCTTAGCGGATTGTCATAGCGCAAAATACCAGTGAAAATGAGCGACGAATACTACTAGTGATTCAAACAATTTATAGAAAACTTGCTTATCTTCCTATTTGATTTCTATTCGACTTTCTTGCTTTTATTCTGTTTCTAGAGCATGTTTTCTTGCATCCAAGCATGGCATCTTACATCTCACCTTAGGGTGTATATTATTCTGGCATTATTTGCCTACATTACCCATTTTGCAAGCGAGATAAACCAAGAAAGTCTAATTCTAATGTGTGGGGGTGCCTAATGTTAGGATCTTTAGGCTTCACTAGAGGGGGGTGAATAGTGATTTAATAAATATATTTGCAATATTAAAGTTTATTTAACAAATTTTTAGTTTTTAAGTAAATGACATGTAAGTTGATGAATTTGGATACTAAACTAAAGCATACAATGAAAGGGATAAGAGACAAATATAAGCACAAGTAAATTTATAGTGGTTCAGCCTCCCCGACTTAGTCCACTCCTCGAGAACTCCTCGAGAATTTCACTAACCTGATCTTGTTCCAGACTAAGATCATGCCGTACACCCTTGACAAATCCTCGCCAAGCTCTGCAAAAACCGCAGCTTCCTTCTCTCAATCCGGAGAAGAACTCACTCAATAAGGATGAAGATTACAACTCTTTTATAGTCTCCCAAATACTTTCAAGCTACGTGGATGGATGGAAATGGAGCACTCTTGCCTTGCGAATTTCTCTAATGAAATTGGAGTGGAATGCTTGGATACTTGAGTAGCTTGAAGCTCTATATAGGATAGGAAGTATTCGTCCTCTATAGGTGAAGAATGGGGGCCTATTTATAAGAAAACATAGGTATAAGAATGTGCCTAATGTCTCTCTAACGTTTAGTAATGGCTACTGGTTCGGTATGTCGAAATCAAAACGGTCGACCGAAATGTGCAACGGTCAAGCATTTCGGTATACCGAAAATAATTCGGTATGCCGACAACCTCTGATTTGGTATATCGATGAATTTCGGTATGCTGTTCTAGGTTTCTTTTCTGACTTTTCTAATCTGCATATATTTCGGTATACCGAGGAAATTCGGTATGTCTAAAATGCCCTTAGTCCTATAATGAATGTTTTTCAATGAATGGTTGGTTTTGGGGCTAAGGTAATTTTCCTATGACTCTATGGGGATATTTGGGAGATTATTACAAGTTCCTAGGTACACAAATAAATAGAAAATTACATCAAAATAATTACAAATATTATTTATTTTTTCTTCTCCTTTTCCTTCATCTTGAATCCTTCTTGATGGCACGTAGGTCTCTGTCTTCTTCAAATGTCTTCCGTTTTATGCTTGAATCTTCTGAGTTCTTCAATGGTCTCCTTTGCATATATGAACTATGAAATATTCTCATAAAGCACATTAGTCTTTTGTTATCATCAAATTCAAGATATGGCTAATAATGCCAACACCTAACACCTTCCCCACACATAACAGAAGTCCTTACCCTTTCGCTGGTATACATTGACCAAATTGACACGTCCATTGGCACAGATTCTCGTATTTTGCTCATATTTCCATGATTTTATCATACTTTATTCTTACTTCGGTTATCTTCGTCTTTCTGATTAAAAGATTAGGTGGTGACTCCGTTTTCTTGCCTTTTCCTCTATCCTTGGTGTTTTCGAGTCAAGTTTCCTTCCTCAGATTCACCACTTTCACTATGACCTTATCGGGATTCTCGTGTGCTCCCTCACACGTGTGGGGAATGGTTGGTTCCAGCATGGTCATATTGGCTATATTTAGTCATGGTTGAAAAACACATGAAATCCTATGTAATTGCTTTGCATCTGTATCAGAAGTGTTGGACTCACCATTCTATGTGTCTAATGTACAAGACACAATATTTCTTGTGTCTAACATTTGGAAGTCCACTTGCCATTAAATGCTGCTGTCATTAGCGTCTAACATAAGACGTAGATTTTTTAGCATCTTACACATTGAGCCCTTTAACAAGCTCTACTCTTTTCCTTCTTCATTTTCCTTCTTGTTTCTCCTCTCTTCTCCTTCTCGGGTGACCATGAGCCTTCCCTGGTGGTTGTGGCATCCATCCGTGCTCCTCTTGTGAGTGTTTCTGTGCTTCCTTGGTGTGTAGCGGTGAGCTAAGGTACGACTATGGCAGCATTTTTAGCGACGGTCTAGCGACAATATGTGGTTCGAGCGACGGCATGCGGTTCCAGTAGTGTGAGGGGAGCTCCGACAGCACTTGGGCATAGTTACAGGCTTTAGTAAGTTTCTTCCTCCTTATCATTCTTTTCAATTCTATCCTCTTCCTCCTCTGTTTTTTTTCTTGGAATGTATTTGTCCAACCTCTATTGGGCTATATTGCAGTTGCTACCTTGTTTTGGGAAAATATACATGAGGCCAAAAAAGCTTACTCAAAGAGCTGAAGGGCCATCAGTGTTTAGTAGGCTTGGGCCAACTCCAGCCTCTTCATCGGAGGAGCCTCCCACATTGGAGGTGACAAAGGGGCCTACAACTACCGAGGTTGAGACACGGATGGTCGTGGAGGTTCCTGTGGCTGTAGAGGATCCATCATCGGCTAAGGGAGAGACCCCAAGCACTTCCCTGGTCATGGACATTAATGGCTCTGGAAGCTCAAGTTCAGAGTCATTCATTCCTTCAACCGAAGATTTAGAGGAGGCAAAGGCGAAGTCAGAGTTGGATGATGTGACTCCCAAGGTAGAGCTTGCTGCTACGACACCTACAACTGTGCTAGTTAAGGATGACGCATAGTATAGATGCATAGTTGACTTTGTTCGTCAAGAAGCGGAGGGCGACGCTAGTGCTCCTCTAGATTTTGCACGAATCCCTATACCCTACAGTGTGGTCCAAGTGTCAGGACCATGTAGGGACGCATCCTATGTCGAGTTTGTTGTGGCTACTTTAGCTGCTAAGGGACAAGTAACAATGTTTTTCAATTTGTATCAGTTATTTTGCTTCATTGAGGACTTATTATGACCATTCTTTATTCCTAGTGCAGAGTTGAGCTCCAGTGGTCATGCACTACCATTTGGGTCTAGTTGTTAGGTGCTACCAGATGTTGACCCCATTCCAGCAAGAGCAGCTCAAGCAAATGGGATTTGGGTACTTCTTGTCTATTCTAAAGTTCCCCATCTGGCCTATGTTCCTTGAGTCAATTGCTGAGTGTTACAACCATTGGATGAACTCGATCGTGGTGCGAATCGACGATTTTGTGTTATCTTTGGAGGACGTGGTCTGTCTAACAGGGCTATGGGTGACTGGTCATCCTATGATGGGCTTGGCATGCTCAGACTACACTGCTAAGATGAGAGAGCTTGTGAGTAGTAGAGTGGTCATGTTTGGTCCACTCCTTTTTGTTGTTTCCTTAGCAATTCATCGAGTTGAGGATTTTCACTACACATCAACAGTGCCTAGAGAGGATGTTGATCAGCAACTCCGTGCCTACTTGCTCTTGTTGTTTGGGGCAGTGTTGTTCTGTCAAGTAGTCTTGAGAGTTTCAGCGGTCTTCCTGTGCCAGCTAGCTGATTTGGATCGAGTGGGGGAGTACACGTAGGGGGAAGCTAGCTTGGCTCACCTGTGCTCCGTTCTTTTCTACTTCTCTAACGATAGTTCTCGTCAGCTAGGCAGGAACTTACCCTTCCTTTATGTGAATTACTATCGTTATTTTTTCTAGATAAATATTGTGTGTCTACTAACATGATGGACTGATAAAGACTTATGCCTTGTGTAGTTGTGGGCGTGGGACCATTTTGACTTTTTACGGCCCACTCCTCCTCTGATTCCTCCAATGGGTGTGCTTTCCTCTCAAGGGATATTCTGGGCTGATGTGGAGCTAACTCCTAAGTCAGCGGATGACAATCGCTACGTCAGGCGTCTTCTTTTCAAGCTACTGGTCCCAAGCAGGTGACTTTGCTTTTATTTATGTGTATTTTCCCCTTTTCCTTTTGAATGTGCATTGATTTGATGCTTTTTCCTACTTTAGGCGACATGGCACCCCTATGCTGAGGGAGAGCATAACGACATTTCGAAGATTGCTCTGGACCAACCGGTCTTTGATAAAGATGTTTGGATTCACTACTGGAACCATTGTCACCTCTAGCAGATTAGTCGACTACTTCATCAGTTAGGGCATCATCAGGTGCAGCCCTAGCTCCTCCTTTCCATGTTTTGTGGGAGTCCTAAGGTGGTGGAGGACGTGCACGTCACTGGGTTGACGTTTACGGCCCATAGCTTTTAAACTGGGCTCATCGCGGCTCACATACCCTAATTGATGCCACAACAGAGGATGAGGCAGCATGGGCTAAGTGTATGGACACTAAGTTTCTACCTTAATGATCTTCCACCGGTCCCATTTCCATGGACTTTTCAACCTTCCCATGGGGAATACCAACCCAAGTAAGGTTGTGAGCTCCCAAGCTGAGCTACTGGCTGTTGTGCAGTCTCACCGTGCTTAGATGGAAATTGCAGTGAGTTTTTTTGATTTTTTTTACTCCTTTGGCCTTATGGTTTACTAATTTGCTGCTTGTCTCCTTTGTAGTTGAAGGCCGCTGACAATCAGGCTCATTGCGAGCACGATTTGACCCAGTAGTTGTTTCGCTTGATGAGGGATATTCGGCATCTCCATGCCTCTGCTTCTCAGGTTGATTTAAATCTTTGTTGGCTTTTGATGTTTATTTGTAGATGGAAAATAATTGCTTGTATATTTTCCTTTGCAGCCTTCGACTAGCACTACTCCTCCTCTAGACCACTCGACAAAGATTTCTCGTCTTCAAGCAAAGGTAAGTCAGTGCTTTTATTTTCCTTGGCTTTTGTTTCAAGTTATGATATGAATGTTTGCTGTTGGTAGATTGCCAATCCAGAGCATGAGCTGAGGGAGAGGCCTAATGACTTGGAGGGGAGGATTGCTTCCCAGCACATCTAGATGCAGGAATTAAAGCAAACTATGCTAGGTGCATTATAGCACACCCTATGCCATGAGAGAGAGTTGACTTCTTGAGGCCAGCAATTGGAGGAGGCACGTCGACTTGCTAAGAAGCGCCTCCATGCCTTAGAGGCAAGGGATGTAGAGGTGGCTAGGCTGTCTGAGTAGAGATGGGCCTCACCAGTCATTGATTCAATTGCTGAGGTTGCTGAGATAAGGACGTAACTAGATAGAGCTCAAACGGTGTAGTCATTTTTGCTTCATCGTCAATTTTAATGCCTACTTGTGATATATACTGACATTTTGACTATCTTTTTTACAACACCTGGGAGTTAATGACGACAATATCACTTATCATGAAGGGGAGGTGAGACATTATAGGTTGCATGCTTTTTAGAGTGGTGCTATTTTAGGTCGCCTAGTCCCTCCACCATCGATGATTGTGCTAAGGCATCGTTCGAGTAGTCGTCATTCTCAAGCCACCTCTCAGGCTCCTTCAAGTGCATTAGAACGTCAACCATCTCAACCTCCTGTAGTTCCCCCATTAGCTCCAATGGGTGAGAGTGATAGTGCTCCATAGCCTATTGTTGTCCTTTTTTGTTCTTTTCAGCACTTGTACCTTAGGGATATGCCCTAGTGATTTTGTAGAACACCTGTATCTATAAATGAAGAAAAGTTTTTGCAAACTTGTCTGAAGCCTCTTTTAAGTTACCTTTCTCAGAGTTTAAAATGAAATAAATAACCAATAATTGGGGAAGCACCACCAAATAATGTCTTTCAATTCAAATTAACTCCAAGCAAGCTTAAACATGTGTAATAACATATCAATGGCAAGACTATAATGACTAATTTCACCTGCAAACTTCAAATCAAATATTCGAAGCCATTGGTACCTAAATGAGTTATTAACTCGAAGAAAGACACGACAGGAGATTCTAGATGGCCCAGAAGTCCAAAAAATATGAAACTAGTGCTTACACATGTATTTCAACTTGTTGAACCCTCTAGAGTTGGTAGAAATTGATTTTGCATTTTGCATTTTAACTCGAAGATCACCCTTGTTGAATTCCAGTTTCAGGCCATCTCCGGCGAGCTCCGGCAACCTCTGGCGGTCATCTCCATTGTCAACTCAGGTATGCTCCCTTCTGACCTCAATTTTCTTCAAAAACAATTCCCTAGGTCCTTCTCCTTCTTCCCCAATCGATTCCAGCAGTGCTAGAGGGCTTCCCTGGCCGGAATCAAAGTTTCAGGGATCGCCGAACATGTTTTCCAACGACATAGGTGGGGGCCCAAATCTAGTGAGTGATTTATGCCCTGGTTTGCCATATCCTCTCAGGACAGACACCCTTTTGCCTCTCCAATGCTCTAGACACCATTTCGAGCCACCAGGAGTTGCTCGTTGGAGTCACGCTCCGTCACCGTCACTGAGGAAGACGATGAACAGTGGAACGCATACAAACACCTCTCGCCTCGCAGTGCCTCTCCAACCCCTGGGACGTGACCCTCTATTCTTCCTCAAGCTTCCAGAGCAACCAGGACCTTGAATCGAGCTCTGATCCTCCCCTACAATCACCGTCGTCGGAGCACCATTGGAGCTCAATCGAGAGGAGAAGGGGTGGGGTTCTTCTGACCTCTAAGGGGCAAAAAATCATCCACTCCGCTCTCCCAAGCTTCCTGTAGCCCTGGACTGACACACCGGAGCCTCTAGCACCCCTTTCTTCCTCGACGCTGTCGTTGGAATCGAGTCAACGGTGAGGGGGGTGGGCAATGAACCTGGACCATCGAGCACCTCATCTAGGCCGTCAGATCTCTCCCCCTTCCTCTCTTCTTGCTCCTAGAGTGCTATGATGCCAGATCAAGCATTGGGATGCCCTTCCAAACGGTCATCGACGGCAGGGCTCTATCGCTGGCGATAGTCGCGTGTTTTTAAAAAAATAAAAAAATAGTTTTCTCTTGAATAAACTTCTAATCTTTTCCTTTTCTTAAAAATAAGTCCTTATTTCTTGCATTTAGGTCCCTACACTAGTTTTTTAAATCTTTTTAATAATATTTGTTTTGGGGAAATTGCATAGGACCCCCTGTAAATCTTTATTAATGTTTCCAGACTTGAAAATTTGACATAAACCCTCTAATTAACTTTTCATTCATTTTAAGTCTAACATTTTGTAGAAAAAGCCCTGAACTTTATTAAATTTGTTTGGAATGCATGTTTTTCTGTCACATTTGCAAATTAAACCCTGGATATTCAAATATTTACTCAAATGTGTTCAAAAATTGCATTTTAAACCCTGAACTTCACTGATTTCACACTAAATGCATGTTTTCTAGAGTAAATTTGCACAACAATCCCTAGAACTTCAAGTTTTCAAACTTAAGTCCATTTTCTTGCACATTTAACCCTGAATTACTTCAAAATTGTTTTAAACACATGTTTTACTAACAAAATTGCATATTGAAACCTAGGAATCTTGAATTTGACTAAAAATACACAGTTTTGCACATTTGACCCCTAATTTCTTCAAAATTACATAAAATTTGTTTTACTATGTATTTTTGATGATTTAGCCACAAAATTTCAGCCTTCATTCAGAATTTGGGAAGTTTGCACAAAAGTCCCTAGAATTTACACTTTTTACTTACACATGCATTTTGAACATTTTGTTCCCCTTTTTCATGCATACTTTCTCATGCCTTTTTCCTTGCATCATGCAAACTTTCTAACTCATATCAAACTTGATTTTCAAATTATTTCCCGAATTTCTTCCAACTTTCACGACTTTGATTTGATTTGAATTTCCATCGCCCAAGGGCATACATTAACAGACTTGACAATGCCGACATCGACCCAAATGAGGATTATTTTCTCTCTTTTGATTTTCTCAGATTTCCTAAGTTTCTGCTGTTTTGAGTGACACTTTCCAAGTATCTCCGCTTTTCATGATTTTCCTCATCGCCCAAGGGCGTACAGTAAAGTGGCATTTTCAATGCCTACATTGTCCTTTAGATTGTTTTCCGTATTAATTCTTTTCCTTTTATTCATTTCTTTGACTTGGCATGTTTTCACAGTCATCTTAGGCATGTGCATTCAATGTAGACAAGTATACACACAATAGACCATTAGCAAGTAGGAAACCTAGAAGGATCGAGTTCCTCGGGTGCATGGGGGTGCCTAACCCCTTCCCCATGCGTAACAAGAATCCTAACCCTTTCACTAGCCCGTAATGGCCAAGTGTTGCATCCCTTAGGCACGAGCATGCATATGTTTCCTTTGCCTTCATTTCTTTTGTTTTTTTTCTTTGTTTTGTTTTCCTCATCTTTCCATTAAAAGATTAGGTGACGACTCCTTTCCTTATCCTTTTCTTATCTTTCCTTGGTATTTCCGAGCCTAGTTTTCTTCTCTAGATTCACCATCTTCATCGTGACTGTATCGAGACACCTCGTGTGCTTCCACGCACCTAGGAGAGCCGTGCAGGTTTCCACCAGCATGGTCACTGGAACTGGCGACTCTACTAGGGATACCTAGATTCTAGCTTTCATTTTTGTTTTCTTGCTTGTCTTCGGTCTGTACATGTAGTGCTTGTTTGCTTGTTCTGTTTGCTTGTACATATTTAACTAAACATGCCTTTTTGTGCCTTTTTATACCATTGTCATGCCACCACACATGCACATGACCTAATTCATGCTTTTTTGGTGATACATGCTTTTCTTCACTACATGTGAGCACTACACTAGCACATGTCATATTCATGCCTTTTGCTTGATTGATTGACTGTTTGGATGCCATAATTGTTTGTTTTCTTCCCTTTTTTGTATTTTCCATGATTAGGAGAATAGAGACATGTTTGCCTCTGTAGACACCCCAATTTTGAGCTCATTTGGTAGCAGGCTCCTCTGGTTGATGCTCTGGTCGCGACTACTAAAGTCCTAGTCCACACAGGTCCCAATCAGACCCACATTAGCCCACATGACCCAATAAAACACTAAAACCCATTAAAATTCACTGAAAAGCAAATAAAACACTTAATCCAGCTAAAATCCAACAAAACCCTAACAA
>JAMKQA010029499.1:0-23214 GCA_024699735.1 Posidonia australis
AACCAGTTACCGTTGGAGAAAAAAAATATAGACGTTACACACACATTTTCCTTAGTGTTTTCCTATAAATAGGATCCTCCATTGAACTCCCAAGAGACACATACACTAGAGCTTTATTGAGAAACCATTATGTAAGTTTCCTAAGTCCAAAAACTAACATTCCGCTCACATCCATTGAAAAAAGTTTTAAGAACATCATCAACTATAGTTCTCCAACACTTGAGCCAGAAGTATCATTTCCAACCATCAACCTTACCAAATACTTGGAAGAAATAAGAAAAGTAAGTGTTGTATCTTTACATTTATTGAGTCCTCTCTTCTCCAATTGTGAGAAGAGGAACCTGCGATTTTAGCGAGGTCATGACAAAGACTCGTCAAGGTAGTGAAACGATAAGATTTTGGTCCCAAACAAGATCAGAATAGGGAAATTCTCGAGAGATTCTCGAGAAGTAAACTAAACAAGAGAAGCTGAACCACTATAAAATTCTTTGTCTATCATTGCCTCTCATCTTCTTCTTTGTATGATTTAGTTTAATATTTAAATCCTTGTTAAGTTCCATTTATTGGTTATTTCCTTAAAATTGTAAAATAAGTATTTAATTTACATAATATTCTTTAATTCACCATTCACCTCCCCTCTAATGAAGACTAAGGATCCTAACAAAACCATCAGACAAGCTTACATCAGCCATGTTCCTGTCCTGTCCTCGCCCACAACAGAAGACATCCATCAAACCAAGGAAAAAAAGTTCTGTCAAACCCAACCATCCCTGCCAACCCAGTCCACTAGTGTTTGTACAGACGGGAAACCTCCACCCTCACTCCACCACCACCAATAGCTTTGAACACAGGCTTAACTGAGGAGTTCCCATTCTTGCCCCAAAGTGAATCTGAGATATAGTGGGAATCCACAACATCTAGCAAAACAAGTAAAGATACAAGACCCGAAACCTACATCTAAAAATCTCAATATGTTATGTTAATCATAACAAGATGGATCTTTTTAATATGAGGAGATCTATATCATTCATCAACCAACAATCCAACATTGAGTTGAAATCCAGTTTTAGGATTAAAAGAATCTTTGGAAATATGACAATAATAAGGATAAGTGGTTCTTTTTCCCTGAAAGATAGACCAAATGGTGGGAGTGGTTAAGCTTGTTAATCAAGCAATAATTCGGGAAAAAAATTGATAGACTACAGCACTAATGTAGTCATGTGCAGTGGTTACGCTTGTTAATCAAGTACTCATACGTGACTTTATAATCAGATTTCAAGTTAGGCCCTATCATTTTTCTTGGAAAACATCGATATTTTTCAAGTATCTAGATCATCATAGGATTCTAATTATGGCCTTTCATGGCATTCAAAAAAATATGGCGAGTGAGATGAGGATTATGACAAGGATAATTATAGCTCTGAGGGGTAATCTGAATAAATAAAATCTGGGCCATGTTCTCATTTACTAGCATGGAACAAGGAATGGCTACTATTGAGTTGGGGAGTTAACACACTCTAAGGTAGAAGTGCTTTTTGGGTGGGAGAGTCAATGGACATTTCTTTTATAATGTCCATGAACTTTTTCTCATACTTTCCCCACTAAAAGGTATCTTCTTATAGCTTGTTGGCATTGTAATAGGTCTAAAATGATCTTTTTGGATCCAGTTGACAACCCTAGTGAAAATAACAAAGAAACGAAATCAGAAATGCTCTTCAATTACCTTCCTGCATGTGAATAGTCGAGTTTCTACCCAAAAATTAATAATTTGGGCAGTTGATTAGTGTATTATCTTATACTGATCAAATTTACAAAGTTTTAATCATTTTTTTCAATTAAGCTGACAATCAATATAAGCAAGCAGCCAGTTATTGAAATGTAAAGGACAATGAATCATTTAATTTATGAATTTTCAGAAAAACAAATGAATCTTGATTATGAATACAGAATATTAGTAGTTGGTGAATTACAAGAGCCCCTTTTCACCAAGAAAAAGTTCACAACATACATATGATTAGAAATGAGCATCAGCCACAAAAAAAGATTGGCCTATAGAAGATAAACATACTTACCAGACAATAGGAGCTTAATCCACCAGAATAAGAGTGATCCAAACTGCGATCCGCCAGAAACTGCTTGAGTATCAAAGCAAGGGGAATCGATGCAGGAAATTGTTTGGTTAATTCTTTGACCTGCAAGTGCAAGTCCGGTAAAAGTACAATTTTCTGGTGTATGGATGTAGTAGTAGGTACAAAATTAAATTAACACACGAAAATATAATGAACTAAAGAAAAAAAAATGAAGTCTCATTATATTTTCTTATTTTCTTTCCCACATTGGATGAATGAGCTTGGGATCCTGAGTCAAATTTGACAGCAAAGCTGTGCCACAAGTTCACTTGTCAAAGGTGTCACTTTTTTCCCCAAAAATAGAAGAGTTGTTGATAGATATATGATCGAAGCAGTTTAGGCAAGCAGCAAACATATTTTGAACATGCACCTGAATACTATTCCAGCCATGTATGCGAACTTACTATTAGTTGTGCCTAGAAATGCTATTATATGTGATCTAAAATACCAGAAATACTACAGTACGTGCTCTGAGATACCATTATAGTATTATCTGTCCGTGGAAACTAGAGCCTACAATTTATCGGTAGGTGTGACCGTTGGCATTTCATTATTCACTTTTTATTACTCTTATTGTTTTTGCTATTTCTATAATTTCTATCATGCATTGAATTATAATAATATAAACTACTTGTTATTTTTTTGTTATACATCCGATTGTCATAATCCCATCGTCTAAAGTTCCCAAGTTTTAGAAAATTTCAGCTGCTATAGTTAAACACTTTAATTAACATTAAAAGCACTCCAAAAATTCTGACTCTAGAGTGAGTGCTGTCCATGAGGTGGATTAAAATGTAGTATATTTGGTTTTTTTTTTTTTAATAAAGTTCAGCGGCATCCATCTTGGATATAGGTGACCTACAGCCACTGAGCCACATCCCCACATGAAACTATTGAATGAATATCAATTAATCAACACCAGAACAAGTTATTAAGGTTATTTTTAAGCTGTGGCGTATAGGCACCAATCAGGTGTCATTTCACCATCAAAAGTCCAAACATTCTTCAAGAGACTGACATCTCAGAAGTAAAACAATAATATATAGTCTGGAAGAGTATCACCCCATGTCCCTGTCTAAAATCCAGATGCAACAAACACCCAGTAGAGAATGAAGCATAACAACCAACCATCTCCTGTCACTTCCAAGACTTTTAGAGCTTTCTTCCATTGCACAAGGGTGAAGAAGTATCTTACTCTTAATTTCCAGTTTCATTTAATTGCATTTAAGATAGGTTTAAAACTAGCATGGTATTAACATAAATCTGGACCAAAAATCTCATGTTAGTATCGTTTTTTTATCTCTCTTCCTTGCCTGTTTACTAATTACACATCATTCTAGAGTTTGTTTAGTCTATCTAATTACGCAAAGCATGGCAAACTGCTTACAATGCCCGCAGAGATGCTAGTATAAGAGGAACCTGCCTCACCATCGTCTCATGCAGATCCCCAGGTTGACTTTAATAAAAAAACTAAGTGGCAATTGCGAAGATCATGTTCACGGCATCTGAGTTGTGATCCAAATTGGGAGCAAGAAACACACGTTGCACAGCAAAACTGCTTACAGTGCTACAATAAGAGGTGCATCACCTTCATCTCACGTGGCTCTCCAGGTTGATTTTAAAGAAACCACTTGGTGGTGAATGAAGGTTATGTTCATGGAATCGGAGTTGTCCAAGATCTAAGCCAACCAGCTACAACAAATACTAGTTGAAATAAGCATACCCAAGCTAATAATCAAAACCCATAAATTTTTTGTTCACCTGAAATATACTCTTTTTTATTCACTTGAATTCGTTGGAGGTAAGCATTGCATAACTGGCATTGGCATAACCCCATTACATAAACATGTGCTCTTTCTGCCACTCCAGTCTGAGTATGAATTCCCAGAAGGTCATGCAAGCTGCAAGCTACGCTTAAGTAGACATGTAAATAGTGTCGAGTCGGGCCGAACGGGCCCGTAAAAATAGTCGGCCCAGGTAGGCCTAGGCTGGGCCTGGCCAAGCTTGGTTTTAAAATACCCCAGCCCAACAGGGTCCACGGCCCACCATGGCCCAGGCCATGGGGCGGGCCTGTCCATTGGATCTGTTCTTTTTTAATTAAAAAATACTTATTATTAAATAATTTTTACCATTTTAAAAATTATACAAAACCTAATTGTAGTATTAAACCGCTACTTTAATATATCTAAATTATTTGTTTCAAGATCACTAAGAGCAAACTCACATTCTATATAATTTTCTAATTCATTTTTAATTATGATTTTATGTATTTTTTCCCTTATTTAATTTACTCTGAAATGAATTATCAATACTACTACTCATATGTACTCTTACAAAACTAGATGAGTGAGCATTAGATGTATGTTTCTTTTTTTTGGGAAAATCGGGCCTTTTTTTCTGGAAAACCGAGCCAGCCCCACCTGACCCAACAATGAGCCCCAATGGACCTAGTCTATCGGCCAAACGGGCATGGGCCTTGGGCCCCGCACAGCCTACGGCTCAACTTGGTCTTGGGTCAGGCCGACCCGACCTTCTCTTGGGCCAGGCCAGGCCTAGTCGGATGACCTAGGACGGGCTTGACCTTCTCTTGGGCCAAACCAAATCGGGCCAAAAGCCAGGCCAAGCCAGACGGCCTAGGACCGGCCTAGTCTGATTTACACCTCTATGCTTAAGTGAACACCCAATCAGTGTAATCCAATTTCCCCATAAGCAAGTTCTCTTTTCCCTTTGGCCAAAACAACGTATTGCTTATGACAAAGAGGAGAAAGACTTCATAGAATTGCATATTAAATAAATATAGTAAACAAAGGTACAAGCTTCCTTTTCAAAGATACTAATCAATCATGAGAGAAAGGTAAACTTCAAATTAGATAGGCAGAAACACCTGAAGATTTTATCTTCTACTGTTGGGTTTCTTCCATATTATGAATTTTCGGTACTTAAACATCCTTAAATAGATCCATCTCCTGAAACTAGAACACTGATGATAAAAAAATTACACAATGCAATAAACAGACTGATCAATCTTGTTGATTGCCAAAATGATTTAAAAAATTAAACAATACAATAAACAGAATAATCGGTCTTTTTTATTGCCAACAAAGGCACAAAGCTACATTAAAAAAAAGGCACAGTTCCACCTCATTATGCAAATATACATGAAATCTGTAAATTACCAGCTCTGTAGTTTGGAGCCCTGTATGTGCTGGTGACTTGAAACTAATATCTAGACGAATTGGTTTGACAAATGGCTCAGCATCCTCTATGGGAGTCGAAGTTTTCTCTAAATTGGAAGGTCCAGATTGAAGTAGACTGCAAGCTTCAACCGACATTGCAGATGACAATGAGTCTTGTGGTTGTGAAATAGAGATATTTGCACTTGATGCAGTAAAATCAATAGGAACCTCAGCCACAAGCATAATCAGAGGAATCTGAAGATGTTAGGGAATAAATGAATAATTAAAATGATGATTATAAAGAAAGAAAAGAAAGAAACTTGACGCACATACTGAGAGGTGAAAGATACATACAGCTGTATTTTCAATGGTTTTAAGGGAGTCATTTTTTACCCATTCCTGGTTTGCAAGATACCGAGCAGCATGCTGCAATCAAATAATTAAACAACATCAAGATGCAATTTTAAGGAGAATAGGAAATTCTAGAAGCATTTATAACATTTAAAGATACAGGATAGTATAAGGTCAGATTTAAGAATGATTCATAAAAGTCATAAGTAGGCCAAATCAACAAGCTGCACCTATGCACTTGAAAACAACACATCCTAGTTATTTTTCAGTACTTTTCTATCGTCTAGTGTAAACACAGTATTCCCAATTTATTGTTTGTTATCATGCTTGGTCAGTCATTAGTTCTTGGAAGAAATTGAAGATATAACTTTGTCATTGTGACCAAAATTACCAATTGAAAACAGTCTGGATGATTGCAATTGGCAAGGAAGACCCTTTTTTATCTGGAGTAGTAAAAGCATAATATATGGAAATATAGATACTTTTGGAGTTTATTTTTGCCTACAAATGGTCAGGTTAATGGATCTGCCTTGATTGCCCAAACTAAATAGATGCCAAGTACACAGTTCAATAAGAACCCAAATATGAAGCATTATGCACCAACCATGTGTAACTAGGTCAACTATAGGGGTGTACATAGTTCGATTAAAATCAATGAATCAAATAGAACCGAATTGAACCATTTTGGACAATTCGGTTTGGTTTGTAAGTATTTTGCAATTCGATTCAGTTTCTAATTTTAAAAATTGATAGGAACGATTCAATTCTTGGTTTAGGATGTGGTTCAACCAAACTGATGCATACATACATACATACATACATACATATATATATATAAGGTAACATAAACCTTTAAATCACAAAACTTTTAATCTAAAGTAGCATTTGAAAACACTTTTTTGCTCCAACTTACTGTGTTAAGCGCTTCTTATGCAATAAGTGGTTCCAAACAAGTTCAATAAGTTAGCTTATTGAGAAAAGCTAGAGGCAGTTTATTAGTTCATTTTAGTACTTTTTGAAAAACTCATAGCCCCCAATGATGGAAAAGCTTCTTTTTTTTAACTAGATTTTCCAACTCTATCCTTATAACTTATTATTTCAAAAAACACTAACACAAAATTACAATCTATGCCATCTTCTTTATTTTATCACACTAAGAAAATCCCATCTCATCATCACTCTCTTCCATGGGCTCCTCCTTTTTCTCCTCAACTGCAGCCAGAGCAGCTCCCTCGGCTCTTGGTCTCGACGGTGATCAGGGTGAGAGAGCTTGTCGGCGACGGCCATTTCGTCTCCAGCCATGGTAAGCCCTTGCCTTTTTTTGTCTCATTTCCATTTCCCTTCTCCTCTCCCTTCCTTTTTGGTTGCGTCAACGATCAACCTGTAGGGGAGCCATTGGTCAGTGGGCATAGGGAGTGCTAACCGGTGGCTCAGGTTACTCAACGTAGGTAGGGCATTTTGAGGGTGGCCTTGTGGTGAGGTGGGTGACGGCTGATCTTTGGCGGTGGTGAGTGGCACTACCGACTGGTCGACAATCCCAGGTAGACATTGTCTGTCAAGTACGGTGGCCTACCAACGATGACCGTCTAGGTGTGGTCAGTCTACGAGTGGTATGCCATGGAGGAGATGATGTTTGGGTGTTTGGGCTAGGTTGTTCACCAAGGATGTGTGGCGGTACACCAGCGAGGGAGAAGAAGCAGGAGTAGGTAAAGAAGGGAGAGAAGGGACACGAGAAAGAGGGATTTGTGTTTCACAGGAACGAGGACAAAACAATCCTTATGTTTCTTATTGAGGATTTTTACACTTGCAATTCAAACAAACATATCATCCTCTTCAAAAAAGCTACAAATAGTCTAACTTAAGAAAAAAAACTAGCTTTTCTTAATAAACTGCTTAACAAAAAACATTTCCAAACACAACCTAAGCCTTTCATTGAATCACTAAGAAAAGTTACTAAAGTAAATGTAAAAAATAAAATCTTAGAATCACTTTTCTCTCCTCACGATTCTCCCCTGTTATCACATTTTAAGTTATTAAATCCATATGAAAGGTATCTTAGGTTGAGAACCGAGAATCGAACCGAACCAATCAACTTTTGAATGGTTTGATTCCAACAACATAAGAGGTTTGATTTGGTTTGAAAGTTTCCAAAACCGATAGGTATAGCTCGGTTTATAATTTTGATGTGAACTGAACTATGTGCACCTGTAGTCCAATATGTCGCCCACCGCATATGGTGTATGGTGTCTCTTTAAAATACATATGTGGCCACATAAACCACAATTCCAAACAAGGCATACTAAAAAGTTATAAATAATTATACATAAACTCATGCAGATATACCTGCAGGCATGTTTCTTTGATGCCATTGCGACCCTCCAGAATCCCAGCTTCTTTTATGGGTTCCTGGCAAGCAATCCCAATAATTTCATCCACTTGCCAATGATAAAAGTAGTAAGATCAATTTAAAGAATAATGTTTTGCTGAAATAACATTTATGTTCCCTCACCAAATTCCGGACTGGAGGCAGACAAACTACAAGATCCACATCACTGGTAGGTAGAGCTAGACCAGTAGCATTTGAACCAAATAAATTGGTTCGAGATCTAGGCCAAAGGACTTGCAAGGACCTTGCAACTCTCTTCACAGCCCAATTAATGAACGGCTTCTTAGCATGACTTTCAGTAGCAACCTTGTATTTATAATACCAAATAAATAAAATATTTCCTTTATATAAAAAAAACAAAATGCAAAACTATAAATTAGTACACTACAATAAATTAGCAAGAACTGATAGACAGTTGAAGGTAAATACCTCACTTGCATGCTATGTTCAGTGAAACAACTATGCTAACTTGATATTACAAGGTAACACATATAATGCAAAACTATCAATTTAATTAAGCATAAGTTGGAACTCGTTTACTAGGTCTCAATGTCAGAACAATTTTACTGTTACTTTCATGAGTGGTAGGAATCTTGCCTGTGGCAAATCTTACATGTTTTGTAAACTTTACTTGGATGCTATTAATAAAATAGTGGCATCTTACTCCCAGAAAAAGGTCTGCAGGCTCTTATAGGAGTATAGGACAACAAATTCCATGCCCACACTCATAATTTACAAGTCATGATATGCACAAACTAGACTTTTTAATGTATTTCTGCTTGGTGAGGGTGAGGGGTACCATCTAGAACAACTTGTCTTCATCACCCCTCACAACTTAGAAAACACAAACTCTTAACACTAATTTGGTATATCTAAAAACAAGAAGGCAACAAACAGTAGAAGCATTACACTTTATGTTACCATGTCAAATGCATCAAGTTAGTATGAAGGATAAAGAGGAAAAACTCATTGTGTACCATAAATTAAAAAAAGTCAAAAATGCAAAAAATTGATGAAGTTGCTTATGATAAAAATTGTCATCAGAATTGGTAAACACTTCTTCACCTTCTTGCAGAAAGAGCTTATTTCCTCATGAAGAAGACTTTGCATCATAGTCAGAGATGTTTTCCAAGAAGGACAATTCACAAGTTCCGGAGGTTGGACGGGAAAAGCAACATCTGGCTGCAGCATTGTGATACTGTTAACTGAACATTAAAACAAAAATGAAGTTGGATATTTTCCAGAGGATGAAGTAATACACTTACATGTTCCTGATCTCTACCTAACTGGGAGATAGCAATTAGGCGATCTTGCAGCAAAGATCCAGGTATGCCTTGCATTATTGCACTACCAGAGAGGTTTTTATTACCCCATGCCCAAACAACTTCAGGGCCATCCATACAATGGTAACCATCCTCACTGCTGATTTCTTCATGATACCAGTTTCGCATACCCCAGTGCCTAGGACTTGAGCTACCAGACCTTACAACGGGAAAGCCTTTGTGCTTCCTAGAATCACCAACAGGAGAAGGTGGTGGAACTCGTGGTGCACGGGGAACACAAAGCACTACAGGTGATGGTGGACGCTTGAGCTGAGGAGGATCCCTCCTGGCAGAAGGTAAACACGGGCTTCTATGGTCACGATTAAGTTTAAATTCAGATCTTGTGCTTTTCCTTGATACACTTGGAATAATAATTGGGCGTAGAATTGGATATGGAAGTGAATCTCCTTTCATTCCTTCACTGCTGCTACATGTAGAAGTATTCAAAGTTCCAGATACTGTTTCTTCTGAAGGATCTGTTATCGCTGCTTGAGAATCAAGAGCATTCACAGTTACATCATTACCCGAAATGACATAGCCAAGAGACTGTTGTCCAGGTCCTAAAGTTTCAAAAGGTGAACAGAAAGAAGCAGCAGTTGGCGAAGCCAGTCCATTAACATTATAGGAAGCTGGAAAGCCAACCATGTCGTCTATAGCTCTGTTAAGATCCGCTTCATACCACGCCCAGGAGCCATCTTCTGAACTATGAGAATGAGGACGAGAGAACCCTGTCCCAGCATGATCAGAAGTATTCCAGTACATCACTCCACCACCAAAATATTTGTTATAATCTCTTCCATTGATCGTCTGTATATCAGTTTCTTCATCTGACATCCAATGACTCTCACTATCGTCCACCAAATCTGGCGCATTCTGAAAACCACACAAGTCGACCACATCACCAGAGAGTCTCTGTTCACTGTCATTATATGCACCTTTAAATTGCACTCCACTATTTGTAATTCCCGTGCATAATGTGGACTGCAGCCTTGAGTTATATATAGAATCATAGTTTGAAACACCTGGTTGACTCGATCTTCTGCAACTTCTTACCATTGGAGGCCAGTCTAAACTTGATGGCGTTAGAGAAGGCATATTGTGGCCACCTCCTGATTCAGATGAAGTGTTTCTAACCTGATGTCTAGAAGGTAAAAAGGACTGAAGGAAGTGATCTGGCTGATTGTAACCAACATCCAAATGCAACCTATTGGTAGCTGCAGGAAGATTATGTGAATTTAAAAGTTGAGAATGAAGTGGAACTAGACTAGGCCATTCATACGATGTAACCCCAACAGCTGTTGTCTGGCTACAGGTATTGCAACTGGTATTTTCAGTCTGAGATATATTGTGACTATCATATATGATTTCTCCAAACAATTTTGCAGGAGCAGCTGGCTGCAAATCATTATGTGTTGCATATCTTGAACCATCGTATGTGATCACTTCAGTACCAAAACACGTATCACATTCACAGACAGGAATAACAGGCACAGTTGTGGAATTTGTATCATCTGATATATCCATGTTTGAGGTGACTATTTCTCTAAGTTCGTTTTCACAATGTGTAACTTCTCTTATCACAGAACTGGAATCTGTTGCTAATTTTGAGAATCCAGCATTTTCACTATGCACATATACATTCTTGGAAGTACCGCTAACTTCCAGTCGATCTGAGACTTGGCGATGCTCATCAGAGGTATAATGATTATCTACAGTATCATTACTAGAATAATCTACAGCCCAGTCATTGTTCACTTCCTTATCAGACTTTGCCTCAAGTCCATTGCCAGCATTAGCAAAAATTTGCTGAGATGGTAGATTAACGTGGACTGCGATACTTGTTGACATAGAACTTACAGGATTATCTGCGCAAACAGGGCCTATTTCCGTAACACTTGACGGTAATATAGTTGCATCAGTGACAACTTGAGATTTTTCAACTTTATTGGTAGTTTTTTTCAAACTAGTGGTTTTACTCATAGCTCCCTTTCTTCCACCTCTCTTTTTGCAAATATAAGCCCTATCATCAGCCAACTCTGCACTGCTATCCTGCATGGTATAAAACATGCAATTCTCCACTCATAAAACATGCATAGTTCAGAGCAGACGTGTGGAAGGAAATCAATCAAAAAAAGTCATCATTAAAGATGCTAATAAGAATTGCCTATCAAATTGATCTCATATAAAACAGGAGAGAGCAAAATTCACCTTCCCACTGGCCACTGCATTACCCTCAATCTGAAAGCATTCAACAACACTATGTTCACTTGAAAGAGCTCGAGAATACTGTGCACAAATTGGGCCCTTGCAATGGGTTTCACTTTCAAGACCCTGAAAATATAGTTTATAGGAAAGTTCAAGTTATCTCAAAACAGGGCAATCAATGCTAATATGCTGATGAATAAAAGAGGGATACCTTGGACGGTTCGTATTGCCAACCCGAGATAGTGGGATCAAGGCATTCTTTTTTCCGCTGGTGGTGTTGTACCTTAGTAGGTTCTACTACTAAATTATTTTGTGACTTTTTTACAGAATTTACTCTTTTGCACAATTTATTCTTACCCCTCTGGGACTGGGAGACTGCTGCTGACTTTTGTTCAGGTTTTTTCATGGGGGTACTTATACTTGTATCCCTAGTAAGTTCAAACTCTACACAATCACTTGAAATCACCATAAGAAACCCCCGAAATCTCCTCAAAATACAATCAGGGATGGTCTGAATAGAGGTCAATGTACTAAAAAATATAACTTCTGCCCCTAATGCACTACTTTGACACACAAGTAACATATCTGCTATCTGTTGCAGCACAGCCAAGTTGCTCAGACGATCAGGTAAGGTGGAAGTATTTCCAGAAATTGGTCCCAATAATGCACACAAAGAAAAGTGAGTATCTGTTCTGCTTGATAACTGATTCCTTCTCCAAGAAGATGCAAGAGAATCATATCTTTGAGGCAAACTTAGTAATTCTTTGAAGAAACACATCTCATTTTTGGATAAATCATCTGAACTGTTCACAATCTCTTTTGCCTGGCAACTTATGAGGATAAAATCAGTTGTTAACATTAAACAACATCAGATTAAATGTATACTAACCATTACAAAGCACCATAAAAAATATATAAGCATTGCCTAAGGTGAGAAGCACATCTTGAGTATCCAACTAGCACGCAAAGAAGATGTGATAACAGCTTTTATGAGGAGCATGTGTCTGAAATATATTCATTTTCCCTTGAGATATGTCACCTTTCGCATCTCTGGTGCCCCAGTGGCAGTTATACACCCCTTTTTTATGACTAATAAGAGGGAGGACAAAATGCATCTATAATTCACCCTCTTTATCTGCCCCCCCCCATACTTTTGATAAGTTAAAGAACAAGATGGAAACTGAACAAAAAAAATCAGTCCATCACACATTTATTAAGGCACCCACATAGGCATAACAAGCATGTTGGACGTTTCAACGCCCAGTCATATATTAATTCCGCATACTCCTCCTGCACCTCTCCACCCTCCTCGGCCTCTTCCTACAACTTCCATGGCATTGCCGCCCACTCCGGTGGTGTTTGCCGCCCACTCCACATCTTCTCTCTTCTTTCTTTTCCATATTTATAATCTCAATATATTTTATTTAATCTTGCTATTTTCCTGTATATTCCAATGTTTTAGTGTTTAACTGAATCTAGAAGGAATATATCAATGCATAATTGCATATAATAATATAACATGCAGAGGGGAAAATCTGGATTTAATTTTTTAAATTCATTTATGATGCCTAGGCAGCTGCATAAGGGCCCCAACTTATCGCATGGACGCCTTGGAGCCTTGATAACCTTGGCACTCCATCAACCCTTTTGGACCCATTCGATAATAAAGGATTAGATGGGATGGGAACATAACGAAGGATTTCTAGCGTTTTTCTAGTCTAGTCTCATGCCATCAAACCTTTTGCTAGCATTCCTTTGTTTTCATCTCTATCATTTAACCACTTGAAAATTGGTTACAATCAAAACTAAATAATGAGCTAAATAATTATAGTTAATTTCTTTATGTTGAAATCTTCCTTTCATAACTACTCTACCTCTTTTTCTTTGTTTATTGAATTTAACTAAAAGACCCTGCTACTTAGCTACAACCTATAAAACAGGTCCTTTTCTTCCTACAATTCATTTTTGGCCCTTGCTCAACACTACTACCAAATCCTGAAAACCACCTTCCTGTCTCAAGGGGGAGGCAACACTGATACAAGAATATTCCAAGCTATTAAAGCTTAAAGACCCACATTGTAAGGAATTGATGAAAGCACCACCTAAGAATCTCGCCATAAGGAGATGAACCAATATGGAACCCTTTGTAAGGAAAAAGTAGGATGTTCCATGATATTCCTATCAACTTGGAATTGCAAGGCTTTAACAGTCAGACTTGGCAAAAGTTTATGCCAATGTTTGTAGATGTAGTTGATTACTTTAAGAATTTAACTCATGGATTATGAAGAAGAATGTGAATGACTTAAGATTAACAGAATGTAATGTCTGTTCCCCACGACTTAACTACTAGTTTGGCCACTTTCAGCAGGGCATTTCAGAGCAACAAAAAGAGAAATTACTTCTTCTCTGAAGTAAAATTTTTAGGTAAAACCAAGTCTGCAGAAGAAGTACCATAGTCTTAGCTCCCTTGCTCAGAAAAGTGAGACACATTCTCATCCTAACTCCAGGATCCAACCCAAGAAACCAATCAACACATCCTTTCTTCCTCCAAAACACATTGGCAGCCACGCCAGCACCAACCCCACTCTTCTCCTTCACCTTCACCCCCTTCTGCTTCTTCCCCGCATTCCACTCCCTCCACGCCAACCGCAACGCCAACTCGATCCTATTGGCCACGAAACTCTCCAAGCTATAGTACCCCTTCTCCTTCAACCACTTAGTCTCCGCCCAAGCCGTCCCCACCCCTTCCACCTCTCCTCTCAGAAACCCCCCATTCGACAGCCCATCCATCACCTCGACAAACCTCCCCAAATCCGCCACAAACTCCTCCGCTACAACCACAGAATCAATCTCGCACTCTCTCCTCCCTTCCTTCGACCCAAATAACCTCAGGGACGTGAAGACCGACCTCGCCCACTCGTCGGAAGCGTGCAATCGCAGCAGGAGGCCGCGTGACCGGCGGGAGCAGAGGGTGGGGAGGGAGGGGTCGGACGATGAAGGGAGGTCGGGAAGGACAAAGAAGAGAGCGGGACCGCCGGTGGTAAGTGTTTTGGAGCGCATCTGGAGGAGGATCTTGACGAATGGGGGGTCGAGAATGGTGAGGTGAGACTGGCGCTGCGAGGTTGAGAGGGTGGAGAGCCAGCGGAGGATGGCGGTTCTAGGGTTAGGATTAGGGTTTGAGGAGGTGGAGGAGGTGGAGGAAGAGTAGAGGGCGATGTGGGAGGTGAGGGCGTCGAGGATTTGCTTAGAATCCATTGTTGGGTTGTGGTGTTTGGGTTGAGTGATCTTTTTGGGTTTCAGTGGGGGAAATTGGCAAAGTGGGGATGGAGGGGAAAGCGGGGAAGGAGGGGAACACGTGGCGGAAAGTGAGGTGGCAATACGGGCAGGAATAAGATAAAAATTTGCATTGCAAAAATGTTAACGTAGAAATAAGAGAAAAATTTGCATCACAAGATTATAGATGTAAGTGCCTGTAGGAAATACAAATACCTTGTAGACACGTTAAATCCTTGTCGTTAAGAAAAATCTATGACGACGATTAAAGAAGGTATTGAAAAAAATATCATGGAAGAAGGCGTTTGGGCACCTCCTTGCTCCGTCAACTAAGTATCCTCCTTTTCAACCTTGTCGATGTACATTTCCTGTTATTGCCTTAGTTTTGTTTTTGTTTTTTTTTTGTAAATGATAATTTTTATACATGTCTTAGGATTTAAATTTGAAACCTATGACGAATTTAAAGTTCTCCCAATCACTGTGACTACGAGACATTGTCTCTGTTATTACCTTAGTCGTTCTATGTTTACCTCGTCCATCTCATCAAGTGACATCGCCCTAGTTGCAACATTGTTTTCTTCTCTTCCAACGTCTCGTCAAGTAGTGTCGTTAACTATCACGAGGCTTTACCATTTCTCCTCTTCTAATGATCTCAAATCAATGAACACTGATGAAGTGATCAAATCTCATCTTACAAAAGGTACAGAAACTTCTCATTCAACGAAGAATTATAATCGATGAATCACAAAAGAGACAAAATGTATCATCTCTTCTACTAAATATAAATTCTTGAATAAAATGCATCATTACAAAATATAATGAATCTATGGTTGAAAAAGGACAATTTTATGTTGAAAAAAGCCAATTCTATGTTGCATCTTTGCAAATGTAACGAAACACAAACATTTCTTTACTGATTAAACCTAAATAAGTCAATTTTATTGTTGAAAAAGATCTTTTACCAAACTCTACCGTGTTGTTGCTTGTTGTTTCATACACAATTGGATTGTGGATGTTATCTATATTTTTTATGTGTTTTTTAAATCATGGCATGGTAATTAACTTTCTCGTAATCACAGCTTGGTTCATGTTAGTGTATTTTTATATGAGATTCATGTCATGTAATAAATATTTTTTAGTTGTTCTATCTATTTTTTTGCAGGATCCAATTTTTTTGTTATTTCATCTATGTTTTGTCGACAAGTGTGACAATTTTTTGTATGAGATTTTTTTACCTCCACTTTACAATAACAATCAAGGTAATTTTTCATGTTTGTGTATGTAAGATTATATAGATATCAATGAAGAGTTTGGCATCAATTATGGAAATTTATCTATAAATGAGGAAGATTTGTGTGGCAATACTAATGAAAAAGTTTGTGTAGATCTTAATATAAATGAGGAAGAGTTGAATGACCAAACTACACAATAATACACTTCTCAAGTATCTATTTAACCTTATATGTATGTGAAATTTAGTTTAGAGAATAAAACATATCTTTACTACAATACATATAATAGGATAAAAGGATTTTTTATCAAGTGAAGTTGATATAGGAATTTAAAAAGTATTAGACAAATGGTAGTAAGGAATTTTGTTTGCTTTAAACAAAGTGAAAAAGATTTAAAAGATAAACAATTCTCAGAAAAAGAAATTAATAGGAGGAGATGTACTCACGGAGTTGCCCAGTTAGACTTTATATTGTCCAAAGAAACAAAGGATTGTGAATTATAGATAAATTTACTGAATAATACAGTCATATTCTTATTGCATCTAATAAGATATCGAAGTATCAATCTCATAACAAGTTGTCGTTAATAGCTAAAAGATTAGTTGATATTTTATTTACATGTGGTGTTTCATCATTTAAAGTTGCACAAGTTTTCTCAAAGGACGGGCATAAAGATGTCACTCTCCAATAAATTAGTTGTTATAAAAAAAGGACTCATCAAAATAACATTGGGAAAGAATATATGCTTGTGATTAAATAATTTCAATCAAAAAGTACCTTAAATTAACCAACTACCATGGTGTAGTTGGCCAGGAGTAGTGGAACTTCCACCTTCCTCCCAGGTTCGAATCTCACGGACCGCAAGGAGAAAATATATGCATACCGATATCAAAAAAAAAAGTACCTTAAATTCGCAGTTCTTTTTAGATTTTGAATTGGATAAAGATCATACTATAAATGTTTTTTGGTCTGATAGAAGATCTCGTGACAGCCACATGAAATTCAGAGATATGGTTGTTTTTGACACAATCTACGAAATAAATAACTTTAATATGTCATTTGCACCATTCACTAATGCTAATCATCATAGACAATGTATATTGTTTAGTTGTACATTGCTTAATAATGAAACAAAAGATATCTTCGTTTAGTTATTTACAATATTCTTAAGGTATATGTCTAATAAGAAGCCAAAGACTATCATTACAGATCATGAAACAAAAAACATTATGTTCAATGATCCAAAGTATAAGAAAATCAAGATAATCAATACCATCGAAATTAATTTCAATAATCTTGATTTTGGAGAATTTTAGGATCAAAAACTCGTCTAAACTTGAAGGGGTGTTTGATATGGAGTAGCATTTTGATTTTTCTGATTCCAATGCAAAAACATGCAAAAAAAAATAAAAGATTGTTATTTCAATTTTTTAACGAAAAATATAAAAACTTCATTGGAATTGATGTTGCTTTTCACACATTCTGACTTAAATTCTGTCAACATCAAAATCTGACAGAATCAAACACAGTTTTACTTGTATTGGGTAACGACTCTGGAAGTTACACCCACCACTTTTCAAACATAAGTTGTGAAAGCTTCCGCACCAAAGTTAATTGCAATCGAACAAAGGAATGGTTTTTCTGCAATCTGTGATTGAGCTCAGAATTGTCTAAGGAATCTCCAGGGTAGGTTGATTCATAATTTGGATTAATTAGAGCGTGCCACCTTTACTAATCACCCTCTGCCAATTCTTTTGGATGGCAAGAAGAATGTGTAATTCCTAAGTGCGTAGGCTTCAGCAGCGATCAGAGAAAGAGGGGTGGCCAATGGCCGCCTGAGAAACTAGATGCCGACCCCTATCATTCCTGCCAATAATCCCAGAGGAGGAGATGTATCTACCCACAGCAACATCGAAGTTGATCTTTATGAATCCTTCTTGTGGGTTTGTTAAGAATAAAGATGAGCTTAGTTCCTTGTCATTAGGCAGTTTAGTGGGGTGAAGAGGGCTTGACAGTGGCTCGATGTAGGGCGTTGTGTCCAGTCCGTGCTTCAATGTCAACCCTTACAAAAACCATAGCGAGTGTTGTCCCAAACCTTAACTACCAGAGGGCGCAATCAAGTGGGATGTGTTCGATGGTTTCTTCTTGGCTACTGCACAGAGGACAATTCGGGTTCTGAAGGATCTTGATGTTGAATAATTTATTCTCGGTGGGAATGACATTGGAGAGGTACTTCCAGGTAATATATATATATATTTTTTGTAAACGGTATTCTATTTTTATTTAATCCTAAAAACATAACAGCAAAAAGGTAGTGTACTGAGAAAATATTACAGATTCTTAGCTCCAGTTATTAAGGAACAAAATGACCAAAGTACAGTAAACACAAAAGAACCTGAGAATAAAGAAATTCCATTGACGAAATTTTACTCTAGAGCATCACGAAATTTCAGCATTGAAACCCAAACACTAGGAGTAGCTGATGATGTCACAGTAGCGTTCTTCTAGGCATTGAGTATGTGACATAAGCCGAGTGGACGGTGAGATCTTTCCCTGCGCCAGAAATAGTCAAGTTAACTTGTAGGATATATAGCATGTGAAACGATGGGATCGAAATACTTCTTGTTAGGAACTTCATTCCAAGGTTTGTTGTCTCGATTAATCAAGTCGCACACAGAAGTTGGGATACCGTCGTCCCAAATGATTGGCTCAAGTCGATGTTGAAAATTGTCAATCTGTTTATCTCTTCACAATTGGATAGAGAGTGCCATCCCACACAATCCAGCTTGCATTGTTGTCCAAAATGATGCGTCTCACGTTAAGAACAACTTTCCATGTTGGAGAAGCAACCTTGTAACGACTTTAGTCATCGCGTGCTTAATCAAATCACATAATCTTCCTCTCTCTTTTTATCACAATACAAATGAGTCGAAATTCATACAATAACATTAATGAAATCACCAGAAATGAACATCTACTTCAAATTCTCGATGAGCGACTCATTTGTGTGGATTAATAAGGAATCTATCTTTTAATTTACACCTATGAGAAATGAAATAAGCACACACAAATGTCCACTTAAAATGCCATACAGCACACACACACTAAAAAAACACAAATCTTGAAACAAATCAAGACAAAACTCAATCTATCAAGAGAACAAGAATAGAATCAAAACGCGTTTAATGAAACGTGTAAGCATGACGTGCTTCTACAACATACGAAACCTATAAACCTGATATTGACGTCACAATCTTGATATCGAAAGTTAGAATCATGAAAAACGCAATGCACAAAACCACATGTGTGTGTATCTCCACACGATACTAGAAAACTACGAAAAAACGACTCTAAATTCACAATTCTAAACAACATTGACATCTTAATATTGATATCTTAAAAATCTACTGAAAACCTTTAAAATCATGATATATACGAGTCATAAAAATATGTATAAGAAAACAAATATTAAATTCACTAAAATTTCAACATAACCACAAATTTGACAAAAGCGTGCACATGTAATGCACACTTCCAATGTGCTAAATGAACTATTAGAATTTCTACTTGCAATCCATCCCAAAACCCATTCAGGGAATAAAACATAGAAAATTAAAATCAAACTAGAAATATGTATGTAAAACTCTAAGACATACATCTTAAAGTCATTCAATTCAAACTACTAAAATCAAGTACATTGTGCTTCTTAAATATTGAAGTTATAATGACTATGACACAGAAAGCATGATGTATCTTATCATAAAAAACATGCATCATAAAACTCTACAAATTTGTTGAAAAGTCAACTTAGCATAGAGCACTAAATTTTCTCTAAGCGATACAAAACGTACGGTATGGACTTGCATACTTAATGTGCGAATCAAGCAGCTAACAATGTCTAAACGCTGTATTGCATACAAAATACCTCAACAATACACAAATACACTTGTTATGTCAGATAGGCTCAAGCGACTAACATTAATCACAAAGCAGTAGTCGAAGCGTGTTGCACTGCTCCTCTATGTTACAAGACCTTTCCAGTAATTTCTCCCACTATGCACGACACTTAAAATAGCAAGAGGTCACCGAAGGTCTACATGAACTCCCATATTCAATGCATATGGGAAAACCAACGCCTCCTACACCAAGCAAGTCCACCAACACTCATAAAATTCTCATCCTCACTTTACTAGATTCTCTCATAGGAAACATCCCTCTCTTAGGCATCAGTAGGAGGAACGAAAGAATTCCAAAGAAGAAGAAGCAACTCGATATAAACAAGCAATCGACTGATAAGTCAAAAATCTTTGGAAATTGTTGGAGATGTAAAACACGTAACTTCATGTATTTAACACAAAAGACACCACGTTATACATTTAACACTTCAAAAGTCCACACAAGTAGGCATAGTATGCAACACATAATGCGTTTTATATAAAAAACATTATACTTGGCATTCTACACACACACTCTAATACACACATCTGGCCCACAAAGTTGACAAAATCTATGCTCATACAAATCTAACAAGATTAGATACCTCGTAAATAAACTTGCAAGAGGTATTTGGTGGTCGACGCGTAGACCCAAAGAGCTTGAGGTTTGGATATGAAATGCCAAGCAAGTTTACAAATTAAAGCTTGGTTCATAGAGAAAATATCCTTGATACCCAAACTACCCGTATAAGCCTGTAAACAGAGGAAGGTATAGTGTTACCAATACACTTATCCTTTAAATTAAAGTGGGTAGTGGGGCAAGAATATAAATCAACTTCACCGATGGTTCTATCCTTATTGTCTCATTATTTGTGGTATAATATAAAAAAGGTACGGTAAATGGATAAGTCGGTATAATATTTGTTTAAGCAAATCTTTTAAACATTGAGTGTTTAAACAAATAATTAAAATCACATTCTATTATTATATATATTATAAACTAATAGGACTTAAAAATTCACAATTGAAACATTTTACTTGAATGTGCCATTACAAATTCAAACTAAAATTGTTAGATAAATATATAAAACCTTATTTATCATTTCATAATTTTAGAAGGAAGCTAACATAAAAAAAAAAGTAATTAAAATAATACCAGTAAACAGGTGAAGGTTACACAGTCATCCTTACCTATACCTTATAAAAATATAATAAAATGAGTGACGGATAAATAGATAATAAAGGAAAATCATTTCCATTCTTACTGATATAAAAGGGGTCAAAACGTATAATAGTTAAATACCCATTCTGTTTAAGGACCTACACCCATAGAGCAAGGGCGTTGGATTCGATGCCAGGCCAGTGTGTAAAGGTATCGTTTGGTGAGATCGAAACCTCAGTAGCAATCTCTAATCACATACACACAGGGATAGAGGGAGGTGAGAGTAGTTTTAACGAGTGAAGTTCGACCTGCTTGTGTAAGAATTTTTTATTTCCATCCTTTTGAGTTTTGACTCAATATTGTTGCTGATGTTTGATGTGTTTAGAAGGCATTGTCTTCTGCCATTACGCCCAAGGGAAGCACTGAGATAAGGCTCGTTGAGATTCATGTCTTGGAAATTCAGGATGTTCTTTATGCTGACTCATCATCACAAGTAGGACTGAAGTAGATAAACGATCTGCCTTCATTAACTCTCTATCGTGACATGGAAGATAAATGGTTAAGAAAACAGCTCTTAAATCGCTTGCCTCCCTGACAGTGGCCTCTCCAAAGAGTGGCAAATCATCAGCTAAGGACAGATGCGTGATGGCAAGCCCATGTCCTGATAGTTTCATACCATGTAGCAACTGCAAGTTTAGATTATCGTGAAGCAACCGAGACAAGACTTTCCCTTGCCAAAATAAAGAGCAAAGGAGAAGTCGGGCATCCCTTCCTTAAGTCTGTTTGGGGACAGAAAAAAACCTTCTGAAGCAAACATTAATCAGCGCCCACAAGGAAGAACAAGTAATGAGGTCAGCAATTAAACTGCAGTTGTCCTATTTAGCCCCATCGCAACAAAGACATGATTGAGGAAGGACCATTCAATCCTGTCAAAAGCTTTGGCCATATCAATTTTAGCAGTGAAGAATTTCTTACCGTTACCAGCAGTGCGCATCATATTGAATATCATTCTAGCAAGAATGATGTTGTCTGTAATTTGTCGATCCGCGAGGAAAGCACTTTGATTGGAGGATATAAAATGGTGGAGGAGAGGCTTCAACCTTGTATTTAGAGTCATTGAGATGGGTTTGTAGAGGACACTAGTTAAGCTCATCGGCCTGTACTTAAAGGGATGCCTACAGTAATTCTTTTTGGGGATAAGCACAATATCATTGTGGTTTAGCTTGCAGGGAAGGCGACCCAGTTCAAGAAATTGTTGAGCCAACAAGGTAACATCATCGCCAGTTATCCCCCCAAGGTTTCTGATAAAAGATGGCATGAAATCTGTCAGGCCGCGAGGCCTTGGTGGGGTGCAAAGCGTCTGAGTGTGCCATGAAATTCTTCAGTGGTTGGGATGGAAGAGATTAGCTCATTCTTACTGTCAATAATTGGATCCAACCAGCCATCAATGGTGACTGAATTCGGACTTGGATTGGTGGATGTAAAGATTAAAAGAACATATGAAAGTATTAGCACTTTGTAACCAATCAATTCGTTCAATGTCATTGTAGTTATGAATAAAAGCTATGGAATTCTTCGCGGCCCTATTGAGAGCATAGAGATGGAAATATTTTTGTATTGTGATCTCCATCTGAAATCCATTTTGCTCTAGCTCTTTTATGCCATTGGAGTTCTTCAACGTGAAGAAGGTACTCGAGTTGAGCTTGAGTATCTTTTTGTTCTTTGACGAGACTCTGCCTCGTTGGCTGCATGTGGATATTGTGAATTTGACTGGCAAGCTTCTCAATTTTTCTACTGCTCTTGTGATTTTTTTGCACTTGGGCATAATGTCCGGATTATCTTCCTGCCACAAAGAATTAACAAAATTAGCGAAAGAAGGAGCTTTGAGCCACATAGCCTCGAATTTAAATTGGTGTTTCTGTTTTAACTTCATTCCTCATAAATTGATCATGATTGGGCTCTGATCACTCTCAACAATTAAGAGATGGGTAATAATGGCCTTTAAATAGAGGAGCCGCCACTTGGTATCAACCAGACTTTTCT
>JAMKQA010029500.1:0-38408 GCA_024699735.1 Posidonia australis
GCAACAAGCATAGTTGCAACATGGCTGGATATTCAAATTCAGATTTTGCAGGTGATGTTGATCAGAGGAGATCTTTGACAGGTTATGTCTTTACAGTTACGGATTCAGTTGTCAGTTGGAAGTCTACACTTCAGCCTACGGTTTCACTTTCCACCACCGAGGCTGAATACATGGCAATGACAGAAGCTGCAAAGGAAGGGATTTGGCTAAAGCCGCTGTTGGGAGACTTTGGTCTGCGTTTTGATAAAGCAGATATATTTTGTAATAGTCTCAGCGCTATTTGTTTGACCAAGGGCAACGTGTTTCATGATCGCACGAAACACATTGATGTCAGGTATCACTTCCTCAAAAATGAAGACCGGATAAAGATTTTGAAGATCAACACAAGAGATAATCCAACCGACATGTTCACCAAAGGAGTGGTTGAGAGTAAGTTCAAGCATTGCTTGAACTTGCTCAACATATATGGATGCTGCTGACCCCTCGTGGGTCATTGTGATGGAGAGCTCAGCTCGAGGTGGAGGTTGTAATTCAAGACAAGGTGGAGTTTGTTGAATATGTGTCTTGAATTTGGTTATAACTTGTACTAAGGGTATTTTGGTCTTTTGACCATTTGGGGTGCCCAAGTATTTAAGCTTGGCTAGGGCACCCAATTTAATTGAACACATTTGTATCCCCATTTAAACTAGTGGAACAACCTCCTACCGCTCTCCATCCCTAGACGTACCCATTTAGGGAACCACGTAAATTCTTGTGTTTGTGTGTGATTTCTTGATTCTTCTTTTTCCTCCTTTGAATCTTTGTATAACAATCCTTGCATAACAAAAGTAGTTATTCACATTACGTCAAGGTGATCGATCAGTTTAAGAGCACTTCACAACACTTCGTGCTCTTCTTGATAAGCTTAATATTTATCAACCATTGACAGTTAACATTATCTAATTATGTCAGCATCGTGAGGAGCTTACTATTGCCGCTTACTTATCTAGTCAAAACCTAAATCTCAGTTCTCAGATAAGGGTCAGATATTGAGTGCCAACAATGTTTCTGACTTACAAACCACGTTTGCCAAAGTTCTCTGGATTTCTATAGAAACCTCTACTACGATGTTAGAATAATCGACGCTGACAGCTACACGAGGTCGTGGACATGGTGACTCTCGGGGGGAAAGTCGTGGATGTCGAGACACTGGAGGACGACTACAATGCTTACACTGTAAATAGATGGGACACAGGATAGACAGATGTTGGGATATCATTGACCGCCCTTAGACAGCAAATGTTACCATTGAGTCATCACCTACTACTTTCACCAGTGAGGAGTAGATGGTTTCCATTTCTCAAGTTGATTATGAATGATTCCTACAACTACAAGTCACTACCTACGCCCCCACAGCTTTCCATACCACTTCCTCCAGTACCAATGCCCTCCTAGTCTCTAGAGATACCTCCTAAATCATTGACTTAGGTGTCTCCTCCCATATGTCAGGTACAAAAATCCTTTCTATACGTCTCTCAGCTTTCTGATATCCATTCAGTGGCCATCGCTAATGATCAGTCCTGTTCAGTCAGTGGAGAAGGAATTCTGCAGGTCTCTACTTAACTGTCACTTGAAAAAGTCCTTTATGTACCTAATTTCTCGGTTAACCTTCTTTTCATTAGTGTCATTACCAAACAATTATTATGTCATGTGACTTTTTTTCCTTTTCACTGTACTTTTCAGAATTTATGGATGGAGAGGAAGATTGGTTTGGACCATGATTGAGGCAATAGTGTATACATTCTGGCCCGTGACAATATACCTCGAGAACTTGCATCTGTGGCATCTACATATGAGCCTTCTGTCTTATGGCATCGCCAGTTAGATCACCAATCACATTAGAAGTTACAGTAAACCTTATTATGGATTTCAGTGTCTCAGTTTGAGTATGAGTCGTATCAATTAGGCAAATACTATTGTACGTCATTTAAGCATTTGTGTCTTGTGTCTAGACAAAATTTATTTGAATTAGTTCATTGTGACATCTAAGGTCTAATCAAAGTCCTTTTTGTATCTAGACATTATTATTATATTATTTTTATTGATAACTTCTCAGAACATCATGGATATATTTACATAAGGATCAAAGTCATATATTTGATGTCCTTAAAACCTTTATTGTAGAAATAAAAAACTAGTTTGATGTTACTCCAAAATGCTTGTGTCCAGATAATACTCTTGAATTTATCTAATTTAGTGTTCAGTCTTATTGTGCTTCTCTAAACATTATGTATTAGACTACTTGCATTCACACTTCTCAATAAAATAGGATTGTTAAACGCAAACATAGACATATTTTGAATGTCACTTGCACTCTCATGCTACACATGAATGTTCCAAAATTTCTTGGTCTGATGCTGTTGTCACTACCACATATCTCATAAATAAGGTGCCTTCTACACCGTTAAGAGGAGAAGTTCCCATTAGATGTCTTCAGTCAGACAGAGTTGATTTCTTTACCACCAAAGGTTTTTATGTGTCTTGCCTCTGTTCAGGATCTTTCTCCTAGTCTTGATAAATTATACACCAAATCCATCAAGTGCATGTTTATTGGTTACTCTCATACTCAAAGATGATACAGATGTTTTTATCCTCCAACAAAAAGGTATCTAGTATCTGCTGATGCAACATTCTTTGAGTCCAAAATCTAATCGTATGGGTGCAGATATCCTATTTTTATATTTCCAGAATTCATCTAAGATAAGAACCTTAAAGCGTCCCAAATCACATGGCTAAAGATTTATAACATATTTTTCAGATTTTCATGATTTCACTAGAAACATTCTTGATTGTACTTGTTTCAAGGTCGTTAGTTGTGACAGAGCTAATATGCTCGAGCTAATGGTAGATTTAAACTCTTTGAACATTTACAATGCGAGTTATCAACTGTAGCAGAATTGATGCTCCTACCTTACCCAAATTAGTGCCAGATTTAAGTATTTTAATCTTAAATAAGATGTTTTTTATGATTTTATGGAATTTCTAAAGTATTTTCTAGACTTTTAACATATTTCTGTCTAAAAGATAGAAGGTAAAATGAAAAAGACTAGGATGTTGCCCGCGTAACAGGCAACAAGTCTCGTTGCCACTTCAAAAGGTAACACACCTTGTCGCCTATCTCAACGGTGACAAGATGTCAAGGCACCACAAGCACAACCGACGAGCATCCTAGTATATCACTCTCATATAATTTCTCATCCTAGACTTATGAGACATTTATAAATATTATCATAATTTTTCCCATAATTATTATAATTTCTATAATTTTCTAACACTTAAATATATATGCGTATCGTATAAATAATTATAAATGTCAAATAACTTCAGAAAATTCTAGAAATTTAAATGACATAATAATTAAGATTACTTATCTTTATTTTTACCAAAAACAAAATTTTTATGATAAGCTATCACATTTTAATGTTATAACTATATTTAATTCAAGATAATGTTAAAAAATAAAGATAATATCCAAAATATCTAAATGATTGTCAATTTATTTTAAATCTAATATATCCTTGATTTTAATTGATAATCTTGTAATTTTAGATATTTAAAATTTTTAATTTTGATTTACTTAATATTTTGAGTTTAAATCGAATTTAGAATTTATTTAAATTTCTTTTCATTACGAAGATAATTTCAACAACAGATTTGATCAATATTTGCAAATAGATTCGTAAGAAGATATTTTAAAATCTTAATTTTCAAAATTTTCCCTTTTTAGTTACTCGACGTCAGTAAATACGACGACTTGCTGATGTAACAAATATTGTTGCCTCTAAAGTACTGATTTACTGCATCCAACAAAATCATAGTCTACAGTCTCGTCGTCTATACGGACAGCAACACAATGATTCTGTTGCTAGTCGTATCGGCGATGAGATCAAAAAAGATATTTGTCTTTTTAAACGATTTTAATCCAAGCTCTTGATCTACCACTCGTCTTTAACGAGATTTGATGCCCTCAAACTTTATAAATAGACCTCTTAAGTCAAGAGTTTTAGGGAAGTCAGAAACCCAAAAAAACCATCTAAAACCCTAGAAGAGAGATCCTCAGAAGAAGAGTTATAGCCTCCATTCTGTTCAACCTCCATATGAGAAACTTAGATCCACCAGAGTTTCATTCCATTCATAGTCAAAACGTACCTCCAGAACTCCATCTGCCTCAACTTCTTCCATCTATTCCAAAGCACACGAGGGTGAAGGGAGTATTGCTTCTAAGTTATATTCATTTTTTTCTGCATAATATTGCATTTTAATAAATTTATAGCATATACATGCGAAGACAACCCCTCAATTAGTATTTAGTTTTATTAATTTATGTTGTTCATTATTTTTTTATTATTTACTACACCTATACTAATCTAGATCTTTGTTTTTTGTTTATTTTGAAGGAAAAGAAGAACACAAAGCACAAAGATGTTGCTAGGTAGCATCCTGTCAGCTGTCACCAACCCAAAAAACCAAGAACTCACACAACTACAACACCACCACATCTCTTGTAGGCACCTTACCAATCGATCATTAAATCGACAAGTAATGATCACAATATAAGGACATCAACGTGAGTGGACACGCCGACATTGCTACTCCAATACCCTATCAAATCCATATCCACAATGGGTTTACATTTAATGTTGAGTGTTCTCTTCCATCTATTGTTGATCTTCCTTTCACAGGTGCTACTTAGGACATCCCTACAAATAAGGAAGGGTCTCTTCCGTTGCAGATGTATCATCACTACTAGAAGACAAAATTGCCTTCAACGATAGAATCATCCTATTCCGCAACTGCAAATCCACCTCTAACTGCTGACCTTCCAATTACACTTCGTAAGGATATCCGTTCGTCCACAGCTCACCTCACTTCAAATTTTGTATCTTGTGATTCTTTGCACTCTATTTTTCGTACCTTTACCTTGTCCATTTCCTTTAAGTCACTTCCCAAGAATTATCAGGAGGCAATGCTACATCCAAAATGGAAGGCAACCATAGATGAGAAAATAACGACATTATCAGACGTGGCAGTTAGAAGTTAGTGACCCACCTTATTGGAGCAACCATAATCACCTGTAGATGGATAGATACAGTGAAATACAAAGTCGATGGCTCAATAGAGAGACATAAAGTCAAACTGATTGCTTGGGATTTAAATCAAACTTATGGGATTGAATATGTAGAAACCGTCTCACCTGTTACATGTCTCAACACCATCAGAGTATTGTTGTCTGTTGCTATTAACAATTCATGAGAATCGTGCCAACTAGATGTGAAAAATGCATTCTTGTATAGTGATCTGGTAGACTCCGTGCTTATGAAACAATCTCCAAGATATGTTGCTTAAGAGGAAGATAGAGTATGCAAGTTGAAGGTCATTTATGGATTAAAATAAAGTCTCAGAGTCTGATTTGAAAAATTCAGTCAAGGAAAGGCTTCTAAAGATGTGTGATTAATCACTCTGTGTTCTACAGGAGGACTACAAAAAAGTATGTCTTACTAACAGTCTATGTTGATGATATATTAGTGACACGTAGTGATATAGTAGGCATATAAAAGAGCACCTTAAGACACACTTTGTCACTAAAGATATGCATAAGTCATAGTATTTCTTTGGAATTGAGTTTGCCTATAAAAAACAAAAAATGGTACTATCACAAAGAAAGTAT
Organism: Posidonia australis; assembly: GCA_024699735.1. Lineage (NCBI taxonomy): Eukaryota > Viridiplantae > Streptophyta > Magnoliopsida > Alismatales > Posidoniaceae > Posidonia > Posidonia australis. The sequence goes on from JAMKQA010029500.1 coordinate 5,708, forward strand.
GTTCTAGACCTTCTCTAGGAGACAGGTCTGTTGAGATGTAAGCCAAAAAACACTCTCATTGATCAAACACCAACTTTCTAGGACACTACTTCAAAGTTATTACAGGATCCCAGTCAATATAGACGATTGATTGATAAACTCATACATTTAACAGTGACGGTTTCATATGCAGTCAGCCTACTAAGTCAATTCATGCATGAACTTAGGAAAGTACATTGGGATGACGCTTTACAGGTTCTTGCGTATGTCAAAGGTGCACCAAAAAAGAGATAATATATAGAAAAAGTGGTCATCTAAAAATAGAAGCGTATTCTAAATCAAGATATGCTAAAGACAGAAGAGATAGAAAGTCTACATCAAGTTTCTGCACATATATGAGAAGAAATCTTGTCACCTGGTATAGCAAGAAGCAGAATATAGTATCTTAATCTAATACAGAGATAGAATACAAGTCCATGGCACAAGCGATCTACGAGCTTATGTGTATCAGATCACTCCTATCAAAGCTTGATTTCACGGTTGAAACACCAATTCCTATGCATTGTGATAATCAATCAGCTATGTTTATTACTAATAATCTCACCTTTCATAAACGAACAAAGCACATACAAGTTAACTGCCATTGCATTAGAGACATAGTAATCTGAAGAATCATTTCAACACTATATACTCAATCTTCTGAGAACTGATATTTTCACAAAAGGATTCGGAATAAAGATTTTAACTCCTTATGTATCAAGCTAGGCATGATAAATATATATGTTCCAACATAAGGAGAAGTGTTAAGAGATATTATATTATGTAATTTAATGGTCTTGGTTATATGGATTATTGGATATCCATATAGATATCCATTTATCTAAGAAGCCCTATATATATGTAACTACATATCCTAATGCAATTATCTCTTCCTTTTCCCTCAATCTAATACACATTATTAAAGAGGTTATATTATGTATTAAGATTGTAGTGGATAATCAAAATATTAGATATCTATCTAATCTAGGATATTTAACAAATCCTGTTTATATGTAACTCACTCAAAGAATAACATTGATTTTCCCTTTCTTCTTTTTACCTTCTATGTGGTTTCAGAGCCCAAGGACAAACCCTAGGTAGTTGTCACCTCCACATCCGCTGCCAGCAACCTCCTATCTCCCCTTCAATGCTGCCAGCACCTTCCAGTCCTCCCTTTCGATGACGCAGGCATCACAGGAGCACCCCCTATAAAGGTGCTGACAGCCTCAGTAAGGCTGTCCCATCTAACTGTCAACCCAAGAAGGCTGTCCCATCTAACTGTCAGCCCAAGAAGGCTGTCCCATCTAACTGTCAGCCCAAGAAGGCCCCTCTAGAGTCGCCAACGCTGACGATATGGTCTTCCAAACCCTTCAAACCTGTCGGCAGCTGTTTCACAAGCCGTCAGGCCTACCGTACGCACTTTTTGGCCATGTTCTAGGCTCTGTTCCAGTCAGACGTCTCCATTGGGTGTGGATACCTGATATCCACACGTCTTGTACCTCCGAGTTGTGTGATTGTGTTATCGGACGACAATTGTGTCTTTTTTGTTCTTACCTGGTTAGTAGATGATGCAATTATAGTATTTTGGTTAATGAATAGTATGGAGTCTCCAATTGCAAAGGGTGTGATGATGTTGCGGCCAACAAAGAAAATCTTGAATACATTACGTCTTATGTATTGTCACAAGAAAAATATATCTAGAGTCTTCGTAGTATACGAGCAATTGTTCACCTTACGACAATGTGATCGTTCAATTCAAAAACACTTAGCACTTCTGCGGGCTTTGCTTGATAAGCTTGAAGTCTACCAACCTTTGACTAGACATATCACTTAGATGACACAATACCATGAAGAGCTGACCAAAGCAATTTACCTTTCTAGTTTGAATCCAAATCTCAACTCTCATATCAGGGGACAAATTTTGTAATCTAACAATGTACCTGATCTACAGTCTACCTCTGCCAGAGTCTCCATCTATGTCAGGTTATCAGTATTACATTATTTTTATTAATGATTTCTCTCAAGTGTCTTGGATATACCTGTTTAAAGATCATGAATATATTTTTGATGTACTCAAATCTTTTATTATAGAAATAAAAATTCAATTTAATGTTACTCTAAAATAATTGTAGTAATAATACTCTTGAATTTGTCTAATCTAAGGTTGAATCTTATTGTGCATCTTTAGGTATTTACACTAGACTATTTATCCTCACACATTTTAACAACATGAGGTTGTCGAGGACAAACACAGACATATATTGGATGTTACTCGCATCACCATGTTCCACATGTAGGTTCCCAAATAACTTTGGTCAAATGTTGTTCTTACTGCCATATATCTCAAAAATACAATGTCCTCTACTCCTATAGGAGGTGACGTCCCACTTCGACGTCATTAACTAGACACTAATCTGTTTACTTTAAACCCTCAAGTTTTTAGATGTCTTACTTTTGTTCAGGATTTTTCTTCTGACCTCGATAAGTTATCTTCCCAATCAATTAAATATATTTTTGTTGGTTATTCTAGAATTCAAAAAGGTCATCGGTATTTCCATCCTCCCACCAAACGATATTTTTTGTTTGTCGATGTCATCTTTTTTGAGTCCAAGAGTTACTCCAATAATTCTACATTTGATACCAAATGTCTTCTTTTTCTGTCTATTGTTGAGCTACCTACAACAGGCAACCAGAACACCCCTTCTGTAAGGAGATTTCTCGTCCTTTGTAGGAATATCATCGTTGCCAACAAACATAAGTACCTCTAATGACATAATTGGATTCCCCCACGAATGTAAATCCATCCTCAAATGATTCTGATCTTCAATCGCACTTTGTAAAGGTATCTGATCCTCTATTGTTCATCCAATCTCCAATTTTATTTCTTATGACTCTCTTTACCCTCATTTTCGTATTGTCACCTTGTCTCTCTTCTGAGTATGTTACCAGGAATCATTAGGAGACACTGTTACTTCTTCAATAAAAGACAACTATGGACGAAAAGATGGTTGCATAACAGCTCGTGGCACTTGAGAATTAGTAACCCAACCTATCGATGCCACCATAGTCATCTATAAATGAATCTACACTGTCAAGTACAAGCCAGACGGCACAATAGATAGATACAAGAGTCGACTGATTGCTAGAGGATTCACTCAAACATATGAAATCGACTATGAGGTGACATTTTAACCTGTTGCCTGCCTCGATTCTATCAAAGTGATCTTATTTATTATTATAAACAATTCTTAGGAGTTGTGTCAATTAGATGTCAAGAATGCATTCTTATACAATAACCTGACAAATTTTGTACTTATGAAGCAATCTTTAGGGTATATTGCCCAGGAAAAGAACATAATATGTAGGCTGAAGAAGGTTATTTATTGTCTAAAGCAAAATCCTTGTGCTTGATTTGATGAATTCAGTCAAGTGATTAAGATGGGGGATTTCAGAGATGTGTTGTTGATCACGTTGTCTTTCATAGGAAGACTGCCTGTGGATGTGTGCTCCTCGCGGTCTATGTTGATGATATATTGGTGACAAGTAATGATGCAAAGGACATTGAAGAAATTAAAGAACATCTTAAACACACTTTGTCACTAAAGACATAAGAAAGTCAAGATACTTTTTGGACATTGAGTTTGTCTATGCTAATGGAAAAATGATACTATCCCAAGAGAGTATGTTCCTGACCTATTCCATGAAACAAGACTTTTAGGATGCAAGCTAGAGAGTACTCCTATTAAACAGACGCCATCCTTCTGAGATACCACTTCAAAACTATTAGAAGACCCTAGTCAATACAAACAATTAATTGGGAAACTTATATATTTGATGGTAACTCGACTAGATATCTCCTATGTAATCAGTTTACTGAGTTAGTTCATGCATGAACCTAAAAGGGTACAGTGAAGTGGAGCTTTATACGTTCTTGCCTATGTCAAAGATGTTCCAGGAAGAGGTTCAATTTACAGGAGAAATGGTCATGTGAAGATTAAAGCTTACGTAGATTCAAGATATGTAAGAGATCAAAGTGATAGAAAGTCTACGTCTAATTTCTACACATATGAAGGAGAAAATCATATCACATAACGTAGTAAGAAGCAAAATGTACTGTCTCGATCCAATACAAAGACAGAGTACAGGTCCATGGCTTAGACGGCTTGCGAGATAATGTGGTTCACATCACTCTTATTGGAGCTTGATTTCACTGTTAAGCTACCTATACCAATGCATTATGACAATCAAATTGTCATATTCATTATTAATAATCTCCCTTTCATGAGTACACAAAACACATAAAGGTTGACTGTCATTATGTGCCAGATATTGTGATGAAAGGAATTATTTTTACGTCCTACACTCAGTCATCTAAGTAGTTAGTTGACATCTTCATCAAAGGATTGAAAGTAGGGGTTTTTGAGTCCTTGTATATCAAATTAAACATGATAGATATATATGCTTCAGCTTGAAGAGAAGTGTTAAAAAGGTTATATTATGTATGAGGACTGTAATAGATAATTAGATTATTAGATATCCATCTAATCTAGAATATTTAACAAATCTTATTTATATATAACTCACTCAAAGAATAACACAGATTTTTCCTCTCTTCTTTTTACCTTCTACACACATCATTGGTACAATGAATGTGGAAAAAAATTTCAGAATTTAGCACATGATCTTTAAAATTCAGAAACTAAAGCTCTATGTATTCCATGACTAAAACAAAAGAAAGAAAGAATAGGCAGTGAAACTAATGTAAAGCTCTCTATTAAATAAAAAATATTACCTTGTAAAAAGCATTTGTTTTTAAATAATTCTTGAGAAGATGTTGTGTCAAACTGATACGCCATCCAAGAGCACGCTTGGCCGTCAGAAACCTGAAATTACAGAACCATAAGTACTACACTCAACAAAAGGATGAAAACCCAAGGGATATGCGTAATGTGAAAAGTCATACAACAAAATCAAAAGGAGAGTGACATTAGGGGACAATATAAAGGTGGCACATACAGACTACCATTAAGTCCACCTATCCAGAAGGATCTGAATCTACCTATGTGTGGACAGGGGCAGCAAGTCATACAGTGATGAGAATTTGAGAAGTTTCAATAGAAGATATAGCTGTGAAAGGGATATGGATCTGAAACAAGTCCAAAAGGTGGTTTTCAGCTAGAATGATTTTGTAGGTATGACACAAACTAAACAGAAAGTATTGTTGTTTCATCTAGGGCGTCTGTCTAGCTATAGAACAAACTAAGCACAAAAGAAAATTGGCTGTAGAGGATGAACTGCTCATATAAATGCGAGAGTGAATGCAACCAAACTGAGTATAGACATTCTTCTTGTGAATTGAATATCTTCATACCTCAGGGATGGGGCAACAATAGAGGACGCAGCACTCTGAAGAACACTGATTCCTATTAGTCTAACAAAAGCTGCTTTGTCCTGCTCCAAGACATACTTTACACTGGTTCCTGTAACCATTTAAAGTTACCAACTGATGCAAACATAAACAATAGTAAATGCAGAAAAGACTTGACATGCTCATATCTATTAACTATGATATCATGAAAACAATAGCTAATATACAAAGATACAGGTTGAGGTATATCCACTTCTGATCTGAAACTTTATTTAACTATAAAAATCTATCGTTATTTGTGACACAAGCCATCGTTCTCTGAGATATATGTAGTAATCATATTTCTTAACAGCATCTGTCATTGGATTAAGCATTCTTAACACTCAAGAGGTTCGCACAAATTCCATCACTTCTCAAGACAGGCAAGAGATGGAAGCCCAACAAAAACAAAAAACACAAGCACTGATTTATAGTTATTAGTTTGTGACATTGGCACCAGTCAGGAACAAAATGTTCATGGCATTGGCTGGGTGTCCTCTCCCTCAGTAAATCCTACACTTCTTTTACATGTTGTTAGAGATGTTGTTTAGCGTATTCTATTCCATTTTAAACTCTTGTTTAGGAGCTGTTTTGTAAGGACCAGCAGCTTTTGGGTTTCTACAACTCTCCTCCCATCTCCAATTTGCCTCATCATCTCTAGGCACGGATTAGGGCACCTTTTTATTCAACCCATGTGTCGAACCCTTCCTTCGGCTACTTGCACTAAATATCGACATGCTGTGTGTCACTCTTGGCTTGTAGCTAGACTATAGTATGCACTTGGTGTTGATGTGGACTCCATGTCTGTAATGCCTCCTTTACACTATATGCTAGTATCAATACTACAAAACAATTTATCAAATAAATAACTATGTAAAATTAAAATTAACAATGAAATTAAGTATTAACAATCTACCACTACCTGAACCATGATGTACGGCTACGTGACTCCAAACTATGTACACTAGAACTGCACAGTACTCTTCAATTTGAATTTGGAAGTAAAAATACAAAGAAACACACAAGTAAGTGACATCAATGTCACCCAGTACGTGCTCACCATAACCAAGACCAGAAATGCTAGAAATCTACATAAGGCACACAATATCAAACCAAATTAAAAGAAACATCAGAGCCACAAAATCCGATTATAGATATCTGAGAATTTACTTTACAACCTGTAGATATTACAATGTCTACCCCTACATCTACCTCGACCAATGTTACCTTTTCTCGCCCCAATGTGGGAGATCATGGATCGACTTACAAATCACAACTACGCCACTTGAAGTATGTCCTTCGAGTTTCTGCTTGCCTTGCAAGGCAAGTCCTCCTTTTTAACCAATGAACCGCCATCGAAGACTAATGCTGCAAGTAAGACCAATGGGCACATGAAGATAGTACTATTCGCTTTTGAATGGTTAATAGCAGGTAAAGTGGGAGCACTCACATTTCATGGTGTTCTATCCCATCTTCCCTCAATTGAGCATCTCTAGCTTATGGAGTCTTCTAAGATTTCTACCTTTACAGAGGTTTCTACAAATGTTGTTGTAGGACGTGGAAGTGGTTGTGGTAGCCATGGAAGTGGACGTGGTCCTGATCATTGTGTTTACCCTCTATGTATCCATTATGAATAGAAGAACCACCTTCCTTATCGTTGTTGGCAGAAATGCCCACACCTGCACTCCCAAGTCACTACTACTCCTGCTATAGAGACTTATGTTGACCCTGACTCGGTTGACCTCGTACCGACTATCACCACCTCCACCTCAACTTGTAAGGAGATCGAGTCTATGATTGCTATTACCAATGCTCATGGGATGACACCTGTTGCCTCTACTTCTGCCATTTCTTTCTCAAGAAATGCCTATATAACTTCTCGAGATAAATGACTCGTTGATTTAGATACTTCTAGCCACATAACTAGAGACCATTCTCTATTTGATTCTTTAAAGGAACATAGCTACATACCTCTTGTAAGGACCACAAATGATGCCTTTTCTCTAGTATATGGGTTTAGGGTTATGTCTACACCTTGCACCCTTCGACTGAATAATGTTTACTTTGTGTCGAATTTTCCATCAATTTATTATTTATTAGTATCATTACAAATGCTTTGAATTGCAAACATGTTTTTACTCTCCTTTTTGTCACTTTTTAGACCTTCATTCGAGGGAAAAGATTGGGATTAGGACTAAACTTGGGAGATTGTATTATTTGGATGACCTCATTAAGCCTACCAACACACCTATTACAACTACTACTAAGGTTTCATACCTTTAGTGGCACCATTACTTGGGACATCCTTCAAACCGTGTTTTACATCAATTGTTACCTTCTTTCCTGTGTTTGTGTCTATCCAATGTGACACATGCTAGCTTGGGAAGCACCATCGTGTGTCATTTTTGACTAAACCTAATCTGAGGCACTCCTCTCGATTTGATCTTGTACACTTAGATGTCTAGGTCCTAGTCCTTGCCTCATCTGAGTGTACAGGAAGCCTATATTTTGTCACTTTAATTGATAATCATTCTAGATGTACATGGGTCTTTTTCTTGAAGACTAGATCTCAAGTGTTTGAAGTATTTCAAAAGTTTTATCAAGAAATAAAGACTCGGTTTGGTATTTACCTTAAAATCTTGCATAATGATATTTGAGTAATGATTTTACTTTTGTTCCTCACATTGCATTATTCATTAAACCACTAGTGCTCATACATCACAATAAAATGGAATTACTGAGAGGAAAAACAAACGTCTCCTTGATGTAACCTGTACTTTGTTGAGTCAAATGAAGGTCCCATCCTCCTATTGAGGGCATGTTATTCTAACAAATGTTTCCTAATAAATTGCTTATCTTTATTGGTTTTAGGGGGAAATCTCGTATCTCTATTCTTTACTTGAATGATCTACTTTTTCCTCTTACTCTTAGGATCTTTAGGTATACTTGTTTTATGCATATTCATGTTCGAAGGAGAGACAAGTTATCCTCTCGTGCCACTAAGTGTGTTTTTCTTAGATATTCTCCAACCAAAAAGGGTATCACTGCCTCGATCAGGTTTGTATCTACTAATGTCATCTTTTTTAAGATGTTTCCTATTTCTCTGCTAGTGAGAAATAACTTACGTTCTAGGATCTTGTCTTTATTCGTATGGTTATTGAGTCATCACCTTCTGACTTATCACCTACTATTACTATTGGTCCCTTTCTACCTGCAACACCATTACCACCGACACGACCATTACCTCCACCATCTCCACCATCACTATGTGCTACTCCTATCTCGAAGCTTTGAGTTTACAAACGCCGTCAACATCCTCAGTTATTGATGGTTCTAGATATGTCAATACCACTTTTTCTTCCTCTTAGGACCACTCCTTCCCTTTCAGGAGGTTTGTCATCCTCAGAGGCTACTAACCTAGATATTCTTATTACGATAAAGAAAGGTACTAGGTTATGTACTTTATATCTCTTGATGAATGTAGTATCTTACTCCCATTTGGGGACTACATGTCACTAGTTTACTATGGCTATGTCAACTATTATTGTTCCCAAGACTTACCAAGAGACACTTGACATGCTTAAATGGAAGGTTGTCATGAATAAGGAGATGGCCACTCATCATTCACATGGCACATGGACTTTTATACTTTCCACCTCTATAAGAATGGAGCTGGATATAGGTGGGCCTTTGTGGTAAAATACTTGGCTAATGATCAAGTGGATAGAAAAAAAGCTCACCTAGTTGCAAAAGAATATGTACAGGCTTATAAGGTTAACTTCTTTGATACCTTCTCTCTAGTGGCATGCATTAGCTCTAGCAAGATCATCTTCTTTGTTGTTGTGAACAAGAGCTAACATATGTTCCAACTTGATGTTAAAAATATCTTTGCATATAGTAATCTATAGGAGAACATAGAGCAACCTCGTGGGTATATTGCTCAAGGATAGTCACAGGTTTGCTTGTTGAAGAAGGCAAATTATGACCTCAAACAAAGTCCAAATGCATGGTTTGTAAAATACAGCAAAGTCATCCATGTGATTAGATTTCAATGGAACAATACAGATCACTCAGCTTTTGTAAGAAAGATAACTACTAGCTTGATCGTCTTAGCAGTATACAATAGAAACATAGACGAGACAAAGAAATACTTAAGAAACATTTTGTCACCAAAGATTGGATGTTACTTTCTTAGGATTGAAATTGCAAGAAGTAAATATGAAGTTGCATTAAGTCAAAAAAAGTATGCACGTAATCTCTTAAAGGAAACTAGTTTGCTTGGTGCCAAGCCTATAGATACTCCTACACTATATAGCACTGACCAACTGTTGGCCAATAGCTCAATATTTTCTTGGAAATGTGTCCCATTACAGATACCTTATGGACAAACTCCTTTATCTAATTGTCACAAGACTAGATATTACTTATGTTGTGGGAGTAGTTACTCAGTTTATGGCTAAATCAAGGCAATGTCATCTGAATATCACAATGAAGATACTGGAATATATTAAGGGAATGCCTAGCAAAGGTTTCTTGTTCAAGAAAAATGGCCACTTGAAAATTAAAGCATATTATAATGCTAGTTATGTCGATTATAAAGATGATAGAAAATCTACATCGAGCTTTCGTACCTTCCTTGACAACAATCCAGTAACATAGAGACGCAAGAAGCAACCTGTGGTTGCTAGATCTATGTAAAAGCAGAATATTGAGGTATAACTTAGACTACTTGTGAACTTATATAGCTAAGAATTCTCATAGAGGATTTTAGAGAGATCTATTTTACTCTATTACTAATGTTTTGTGATAATCAAGCTGTCATTCACATATCCTAGAATCTATTCTTCCATGAGAGGACCAAATACATTGAGATTGATTGTTATTTTATACAAAAAGAGGCTCTAAGTAGAAGAATCTACACACCTTACATTTTGTCTACTAAAAAGATAACTGACACAAAGCCTTTAACATCTACTTTTTCTTCTATGTGTACCAAACTGAACTTTTTTTATTTATATACTTCAACTTGAGGGAAAGTGAACCATCAGTTCTCAACATGACTCTTCAATATTACATGATTGCATCTCATATTATTTCAGTTACTACTTGAGTGTGACTTAGTGTAGGTCATTTGGATCTATTGTCAACCGCAAAATAGTGCATAAATGAAAATCAAAACATCTAGCTGATGCACGTGCTTCACAAATGAAAATCAGGTTAGCTTAAACCATTCAAATGAAATGGGCTTAAGTCATTGCATAAAACTTGGATCTTCATCAAGAGAATTTCTATGCATAAGCGTAGTCCTTGGATGAAACAAATTCCTTATTCTACACACTGCAGCTTAAATGAATTATTTAAGGATCTAAAGGTGCCTTCACAACCAAATTTGCCAAGTTGTCCTCTAAGGTTTGTTTTTCATAATAAAAAAAAGGCATATAATATGTTTTCTATAGTAGTATCATACATTTCAGCTTATTACGCATTTAAAAACTTAAATTATAGCTTCTAAAATCTAAACAATGAATATGGTACTCTAGATCATTACGTTTAGAAGCACACATCATTGTTATTGTGGTACCCACCTAGGCGGTGCCATGGTGTCATCAAAGGTTAAGGCATCTCCTCTTCTTCTTTTTGGACACACCTTAACCTAAATAAGCCTAATGACAAGTATTTAGTTTTTAATCATTAAATATTGACTCTTAATGACTATTTTTAGTTATTGTTATTTATTATTGTTAAAATTGTTATTGTTATTGACTAAGTTATTGTTACTTGCTATTAACTTATTGTTTTTGTTGAGATTGTTATTGATTTGGAGGACAATTAAGATTTTATTTATAGTTAAATTGTTATTATTAATTTTAAAAATTGATATATCAATTTATTAATGCATTATCAAATCTAAATATCTTTATAAACATATTTTAAAAAAAACTGAAAATCATGTAAAAATTGTAATTTTATTACCACCTAGGCACCACCTTGGCACCTTGGCGTCATGGTAACTATGGCACACATTGTCCAACTTTTGAAAACTAACTTTGACAAATGAATCTTTAACATAAGGCAAAGCTTTACAAACACAAAAAGATCTTCTGAGTCTAAAAAAGTAATCAATTACATCACAAACATGTTAGTTGACACAAGTAGTATGTGCCTAGGCTTGACTGAAGGCTATTAGAGATATAGATGTATGTGTAGATTAAGTATCATGGGTAATCGGGTTATTGAATATCTATTAAGTCTAAGATGTCCAATATACCTTATATACATATATGTACCTACACAGAAGTAATAGAATACACTTTTTCGCTCATCTTTTTCACCTTTATCATGGTATCAAAGCCCAAGTTAAAACCCTAGCTAGCTGTCACCCCCTCCTCCAGCCATCGGCCACCACTGTAGCAGCCGCCAGGTATCCCACACCCCTCTACCGATGGCTACAACCCTGGCCAAGCCCTCCGTCGACACCGACACCCCTTATTAGGGCCTCTGTCGACCACAGCACAGCCAACTCTCCACTCCCGTCCCTCCAAGTCAACCATTAGACCCCTCTAGGCTTCTCCGGCACATGTCCAGCTGTCGATGAACCTTCCCATTATCTCCTGTCCAGGCATAGGGGTAGCCCAACCCCTCCTGTGTAGTGGTAGGGCACATCAAGCCATGTTTTAGGCCATCTCCTATCTCCGTTTGTGTATAGATACGTATTATCCACACATATTGATGAGCAATCCAGTTCACTTCTTGTGTATTGTTTATTCTTTACTCTAACATGGCATCTCGAAAGTCAGTAAAACATCTTAGTGGCACCTCTAAGAAACTAAATGGCACAAATTATCTTTTCTGGTCGCAAAGCTTCGAAACCTTCATAGCTACCCATCGGAAGTTGAAGTACCTTACACACCTTCCTCCAGACAGTAAAGATGCTGCTTATGAGGATTGGTGTGCCGATGGTACAGTTATTATGACATGACTTAGAAACAGTTGAAACCGTCAATTGCATGTAGTGTTATGTTACTACGGCCAACCAAGAAGATTTAGAATACATGTCGACTCATATATGGACATGAAAAGAATATCTTTCTAGTTTTTGAGGTCTATGAACAACTGTTCACACTCCATCAGGGTGAACGAACTGTACAAGAACATTTCACTCTTCTACATACTTTGCTTGATGAACTTGAGATGTATCAACCTCTTACCAACGATATTAGTTAAATGAAAAGATATCATGAGGAACTTACAGCAGCTATTTATCTATTCAATTTGAATTCTAATCTCACTTCACAGATTCGAGGATAAATTTTGGATACTGATAGTGTTCCTGACTTGCAGACTACCTTTGCTAAGGTGTTACGGATTTCTACAGGAACTTCTACCTCGACTCTAAAATCATCAACTATGACAGCTACGAGAGAACGTGGACATACGGTCACAGAGGCGGTAGTCGTGATAGGCCAGACAGCGGCAAATGTTTAAGATACTCACTATGGACGACTGGGGCATCGAGTAGATCGATGTTGAAATCCGATTGGCAAACCACCGATAACATATGTTAGTACAAAGTCATCGCCTATAGCTTCGACCAATGATGAACAGACTTTTACTGTGTCTCAGGCTGACTATAAGCGATTCTTATGGCTAAAGGTCATTGACTCCGCCATCACTACTACACAAGCAATCTCTTCAAATACTAATGCTCTCCTTGCATCTAGAAATTCCTCTTGGATTATTGATTTCAGTGTCTTTTCTCATAAGTCAGCTACAAAAAATTTGTTTACTCATTTATCTTAGCTTTTTGATATTCAATCTGTGGCAATTGTCGATGGTCGATCTTGTCCTATTTTAAGTGAAGGAATTGTGTAAACCTCCTCACAACTTTTTCTTGAAAATATCCTTTTTGTGCCTGATTTTCCTGTTAATCTTCTGTCAATTAGTGTCATTACTAAACAATTACGTTGTTATGTTACTTTTTTTTTCCATGTTTATTGCACTTTTTAAGACTTGTAGATAGAAAGGATGATTAGTTTGAACCATGAACGAGGAAATATTGTGTACCTACTTGTTAGTGAAGATATACCTCCAGGACTTGCGTCTGTAGCATCCACATCTAAGTCCTCTTCATTATGGTATATATGATTAAGTCATCCATCTCATCAGAAGGTACAGTAAGCCTTATCTTGGTGTTCTGTTTCTCATTTTAATTGTAAGTCGTGTCAGTTTGGTAAATACCATCATACTTCTTTTCAACATTTACGTCTTATATTATGTCCTAGTATATTTGAGTTAGTCCACTGTGACGTCTAAGGTCCGTCAAAAGTTCCATCAGTGTATATTATATAGTTTTTATTGATAATTTTTCAAGAGTATCTTGGATGCATTTACTTAAAGATCGTGATCATATCTATGATGTTCTCAAAACCATTCTTACAGAAATAAAAACTTAGTTTGATATTACTCCAAAATATTTACATACGATACGATAATCATGGTTCCAAACATTGATTTCGTATCGAACTTCGGTTCGACAAAAATAGGAAACGTATCGAACATCGATGGAAATGTCGGTGGAAATACGGTAAATTTACGGAAATTCATGAAAATAATAAAAAAACTTCGAATTTTGCTTTGAAACTTTAGAATAAGTTAAAGTGCACAATAATCTACATTTAAGACTGCTTAGATTAACTTTTTAAACATGTATCATAGTGAAATACACTATATGGATTTAATACAAATATTCTGAATCATAAATAATAGATAAAAATGCGTAATAAATGTTTAAAAACAAAAATACTCATAAATGTTACCTCACATATTCTTAATACCAGATGTTTGGTTCTATTTTCCTCATTTCTTTGTTTAAATTTGAAATATCGGAATGTTTTTCAAAATTTTCAATATTATTCAGATTTTTTAAATTATTTATAAAATATTATGAATTTCTGTTTTCTTTTTAAGTTATAAATAGTTTACTGATTTTTTATTTACTGATTTTTAATGATTTTATAAAATTTTTAAGTTAGTTTTTACCTTTATTAGTTTAGATTTATCATTTTTAGGTTAGATCTATCGTGTTATTAACATTAAAATACAAAAAATAACATAAACAAAAAATAAAATACAAAAACATAAAAATAAAACATGAAACCATATGGATATACAAAAGATGATGAATATAAAAACAATCAGATAAATATAAAACATGAATATAAAGACAGATAAATAAAACATAACTTTAAAAATAAAAACAGAAAAATAAAACTAATGTAAAAATACTGATAAACCATAGCAAAAAAAAACGCACACACCCTTTTTTTTCACGCACGCACCCTTTCTTCCCTTTCTTTTCACGGGAAGCTGTCGTACGGAGCAGGAGAGCACGGAACGCCACGACGAATCCCGCAGACGCACAAACGGGAGTCTGCGGAGGGCTCGCACATGCTACGGAGGGCACGAGAGGCTATGAATCCTGCACTGGAATAGGCAGAGGGCTGCGGGAGGAGGCACCGGAACAAGCGAAAGGCACGAGAACAGGCGGAGGGCTATGGATCCCGCAGAGGCAAGCGAAGGCAGGAACAGGCGGAGGAGGCTGGAGGCACAGGCTGCCGTTTCGTCCGTCCGTGTCGATATTTGAAGGTAAGTGTTGGTCGACACGTGTTTTTACAGTGTTGAAATTTCCGTCTTTCTCTCGACACACGACACACCACCGACATACTCACGGACATACAGTAAACGGAGATAATCCTCCGTATGTCGTTTCACCTATTTGAGATCCCGACATGTGTCGACGAAATTTCGCCGACACGTCTCGATGTTACGAACCATGACGATAATACCATATACTTTATTCAATCCAAAGTTACATCATATTGTGCTTCATTAAGGATTATACATCAGACCTTGTATCCCCACACTTCACAACAAAATGAAGTTGCTAAGCGTAAACATAGACATAAATTGGATGTTACTCATACTGTTATGTTTTATATAGACGTTCCAAAATCTCTGTGGTCTGATATTGTGCTCACTGCCACTTAACTCATCAATCGGATGCCTTCTACCCCTCGTAGGAGTGAGGTCCCACTTCGTCGTCTTAAACCTGACACATACATATATATCTCTAACACGGCAAACGTGGAGTATGTGATGTCATGATCAGCAAGGCATGAAAGTAAGTAGACGGTGGGGATGTCAATTTAGAGGAACCAAAAAGGTAAGGATACCCGATCCCCTAAAAAAAATATAAATTATATAAAGGTCCTTTAGACCATTTAACTTGTGTCCATCTTTTTAAATCTACAAATAGTACCCTTGTAGTGTTCTTATCCTACTAATGCCTCTGGATGTCGTAGTGTGGTTTGCAACATAAAGGGTGGCAAAGAAGACATGGACATGATTGTTTCAGCAAGAATAACACAAAAAATCGAGACATGTTATGGGAAAGATGATATGGGGGCTATTGTCGATGATGATGGAGGATTGATGAACAAAAGCAATGTTGATCATTAAGGGTTTCTCAAAGAAAGAGACTAAGAAAGAAAAATATTTTTTTCCTTTAACAATATGAAATGCAAATATGCAATACAATCTAAATGTTGGGCGGCATTTTAAAAAGAAAAGGGACTATTCAACCATGACAGAATATAATGAAAAAACTAAATAAACCTCTTTTTGATGTTGCATGTTGTAATTTATTTCTTACAATCACTTGTCACTTTAAGTTCAATTCATGGTAGGATACTTTTATGACTTTTACATGTTAAATATCTATTTTTTTTTTTTAAATATTCGACTTCAAAACATGCATCATTAATAAATCAATTGATGCATCCTATATGTAAAAGCTCACTTTGAGACTTATAATTCTAATTACATTTACATGTTAATGATCTTTCACATATTGCACACAATTTATTTTTTACAATACCTTCTCACTTCAAGATTCATTCATGCTAGTATACAAAGATGACATTTACAAGTTTATACCTTTTTTTTTGCAGTGTTCTTCTTTATGACTTTCAATTGTTAATAATCAATTGATATGCTCTATTTGAAAGTTCATTTTCAGGTATTATAACTAGGTACATTTACATGCTGATGATCTTTCATATAAAACACATAAATATTCGATAAAAAATGGTGCAATAGTTTCAAAGCTAAATTCTGAATCACATGGACAAAATCATAATATAAAGTAAATTATTTATCCATTTAGATAAACCTGTAAAAGAAATGTCTTAAAAAAATTAAAAGAAATGTTTTACCATTTAAAGAAGCAATACGATCTGAGATCCATGTTCTGGACACAACAAGCAAAGATAACGCAAATAACTGAGCACCTTGCTTGTCAAGCAATGTAGGAACCTAATACATGAAATAGCAACAACTAAAACATAAGTATCCAGCATACACTTCTACAACTTCAGAGAACTAAAATGGTCATTTTGCTCCTTGGTTTGTGGCTTAATGTTGGGCCTGAAGAACTTATTAACAAGAAAGAATAAGCTATAAATCAATACAATCCCATAAGAACTGAAGAGCAAATGAAAACCTACCAATATTTTGATCAATGCAGCCACTCTAGAAATCAAGGACCTTCGATCCTTTTGTAAATATGGAACAACTGGCAATGTAATTCCATCATCTTTCTCAGGAGATGATGCTATAACCTCCGTCGTATATGAATAACTCTTAGATTTTAAGAACAAGCTTCCCTGTGAAAATGAACCAGCAAAAAGTACAAGAAATAGATGTTCTAGAAGTTATAGTGAATCAAAGCATGTAAATAAGAAGTCATAGCAAGTCGAAGACCTTTCTGCTTGAAACAAAAGCTCTCTGTACAGCCATTGCATCACTTTGACGATATGTTTCTGTTGAACTTAACAAACTGTATGGTTCTAAGGATGCATTCATCCTGCAGCCTTGAAGAAGTTTAATTTAGCATTTGCAGTTGAAAAGTAACAGAATTATTCTAAAAATCAAACTGAAAGACATTACTTCTTGTCCTGGACACTCCATCCTCCTTCTCCATCTAAGGATAAAACCATGTCATGAAATGCAACTAATGCTGGACGGTGTGATATAGTAATGCATGATGTCCCCATAGCTCGAACATTTGCACAGAAACGTTCCTCCATTTCCATAGTAACAGCACTGGTACACTCATCAAGAATAGCAAACTTAGGTTTATGATAGAATAACCTGGCCATCCCCAGTCTTTGTTGCTCACCAAGAGAGAGTTCATCACCCCAGTTGATTTCCTTATCAAGTGGATAACGCTCTATCAAGTATTCCAAGTCAACCTGCAAAACACAATAGCTTTTGTGCATTTATAAACATCCAGCACAGTTTATATAAACTACAATATCAATTAAGAAATGTTTAAGAAATAAATCCAAAGAGGAGATAAGATTAGATACATTACAATTTTCAATAATTCAACCATTTCTATGGGCGAAAGTGATTCAACATCCCCATCTGAACAAAGTGGATAAATTAACTGATCGCCAAGTGTTCCAAAAGCTGTATATGGTCGCTGTGGGACATAGAAAATCTCCTTATTAAGATCAGAACCGAAACCAGGTTTTACAATATATCCAGAAACCAGTGGCCATAAGCCTCCAAGAACCCGAAAGAGGGAGCTTTTCCCACTTCCATTCGGACCTAAGCAGCAAATGCAAGGTTTCAAATTAGATGAACAAGTCGTGCATATCAAATGCACATAAGCAAACTAATCAGAGAATCTTCAGAATTCAGTAAGGCCAATTATTGAGTTGAAAAACTCAAAGACAACATAGGGTTGACTGCTAACCAAGTAGGGGTAACTACATTCTTAAGTGTAGATGTCAATTCCTAGTGCATCTTTACTAAAAGGAAACAACCAAGATATGATTGGAATGAAATACATATGTTTAGAGTTTAAAATAGCGATTTAGAAACTAAATATCAAATACTAGGATGTTCAGAACTTTTTTTTCAAAACTCTTAAATAATAAGTATTTTTAGAATAATGTTGACTGTGTTATTGAACTAAGCAATTGCGTATACATCTGCTCTGAAATGTTTTAATAATAATATTGCTTCAAACAAAGTTAATGTTCCATATAGCTATAGCATGAAAGCCATAGTTTCTCATCAAAGAATTACTTGCATCAAAGATGTTCCCAAGGCGCCCAAGGCACCCCAACTTACCCCTGGGTACCTTAGTGCCTTGATAACCTTGGGATCAAATGATTTGGGCTTCAAAGCACTATTTTTTAAAATCAATCTAGGTCCAAAGACGTAAAAGGGATATTATAATATGTTAGAATAGTTTCACATTGGAAAAGGTAAGGACTAGACTTATGGTCATATATAGATGGATCTCTCCACTTTTTGTCAATTGATTTAGAATTGGATATTCATATTTAAACATGGTATCAAAGCCAAACAAGACTCAAATGAGCCTAAGTCTACACACATCCAACTATATCCAAAAGAGACTTGTTGGACCTAAAAGAAGCCATAAGTGAGAGAAAGTGTTAGAATAATCTCACATTAGAAAAAGTAAGAATTGAACTTGTGGTTATATATAGATAGGTCTCTCCATTCATTACTAATTAATTTTGAGTTGAATGTCTATATTTCAATAAAATATAATTTAACATTTAACTGCCACCAATACCATTTTAGGTTTGGAGCTGACAGTGTAACAAATCCTAAATTTAGCATGCTTTTCCTAGAACAAGTTGACATTTTTTAACTTCCCCACCAAAATAGCTCTTTGAAAGAAATTACCTGTTATCAAAAGATTACAGCCTGATTCCAACCTAAGAGTCAGATCATCAACTAATACATTTCCACTTGGAGTGACCACCTGGTAGAACCTGCTGTTAGTATCAAATAAAACACTTAAAACAAGAATCCACTGCAACAAATGATATTTTGGCATGGATACCTTGACACCAGCAAATTCAATATGGTCTGCTTCTGTATAATAATTGTTGTTGGACTTATCGTGAATAAGTGATTTACCATGTATAGTGGATAATTCTCTTGAGATGACCATTAATTCATGGATGCGGTCAGCATAGCCACTGTCATAGTAAGTCATGAAACTGATAAGAAACAACATATAATATCATGTACCATTAAAATTTGGAGGGTATGGAAAACTCTAATGCACATCAAGATGTTTTGATATTCAAGTAAGTTGATACGAAATGACGATTTACAAAAGTTATGGTCATTACAGCCTGATTATAAAATTGAGGATATGGCTATTACCTTAATAACAATCTAAACAAAATTAAATTAATGCAATCTTAGTGCATTTGCTACCCCAACATCTCTGATCATGCACATTACATCATCCTTGAGGATATCAAGCAGAGAATCACTAAACCATCAGTGCCAGGGATTTTGTCATCAATCATCATGAATACAACCTTCCTCATCTCCTCAGACAACTCTCTTTAAATTGTTAGTAGACAAAGACCTAATGCTTATTTGTTAGGTTTACAACAAGATTTGAATATAAGTTCAATTTTCAATGTGGAGGATTTATTACTGTACCAAGGTACCTTGGAACCTCCTCGTCTGTCTACAGTTTCCATTTCATCATCTTCGGGAGGTGAACCAATCCTTCCTTGGATTGCTACTTCCTTGAGTTGTTACACGTTTCTGTATCCAATGGAGGGGATGCCCAATTACAGATACTACATGTATTATAGACAGACTTTCAACAATTAGATGCTGATCTTTTGGGACATTCCTGCCACCTTAACTCGACAGAGTCAAGCTCTTCATTGCCGAGGAGAATAATGGGGATCTCAACCGTCCATTACACACTTGTGTGCATCACCAATTTGGTTATTAGTTAGGATATGTTTTCATTTTATTCTTAAAGGTAGTTTAGCCTGTTGTTATGATAGTTTGTTTTAATTCCTATAAAAGGAGGAAAACCTTTGTTATTTTTTGATTTATGAATAAAATGCATCCTGAGTTATCTTTTTGGTTCTTGAGTTTGGGATTGGAGTCCCAACTCTTGTGGAATTTCAATCCAATATTGTCCCATATCACCTTGTAAATCAAGTTTAGTTAACACAAACAAATGAAGTGATAAAAAGACCGAATGGTTGCCAGAAAGAGACAATAGACATTAGGGGTATATGGTAATTTGCATAACTTCATACAGTTGATCAGCACTAACCTTAGGCGATTCAACCGCCGTGAACTGCCTGAAAGAGTCCCAAGTGATTGAAACAGAGATGCAATGACACTTGCATGATATCTGAGATTGCTCAACATCTCAGCCCTTCCCAAAGTTGAACCGTCAGGTCTTAGATTCCCAGAAAAAAAGGGCTCCATGATCAAAATTACTCCTACTGTTGAACCAAGATATTTCAATAAAAAATCCTGAATCATTCCGAACCACCAATGCTCAAAATGAACGAGCTTTAAATGCTTAGAAAGTGCCTTGAACTTTCGGGTAATATGATATTCTTCTCTATTCTCTCCACCATAAAAAGCTATGCTTTCAGCATGAGTCCTTAATCGTGAATGGAGCTGATGATATTCCCCTTCCAACTGTTGCTCTTCAGACATCAGTTTTCCAAATGAAGGAGAGATTTTCCTAATCATAGACCCTGCCCCTAAAACATAAGCCTGAAAGAATAATAGACCAAAGATATAAGCAAATTATAATTTATAATGAAAGCACATACTATATTATACTTTTGTGCCCCACCATCATCTTCTTTTTTGTGAAAAAGAATAACAGCTCAATGTCTCTATATCAGCGATTAAATCATATTTGTGATTTTTCTAATCTTAAATAGTAAATATCGAGATGTAGCTATCAACTGATGGATTTCAAACAGCCATAAGTAATGTGTTAAGAATGAGGCAAGAACAAAATACCAGAATCCAAAACACATATTTTGGACTTGCATAGGAGCAAAGCTGCCAAGTATATAGAAGAGCATCTACAACTGCTACAAGATCCTCCTGTAGAAGCTCACTCAGTTCTAAACAAAACCTCGATGTATCACTTGCAATTCTTTGTTCAGCATTGGTAATTCGTCCATCAACATGTGATAACTTGTAGTATACCATATTCTGTGGAGAAATATCAAGGACAAAAAATGTTTGTAATATCTTCTAAATGAAAATTGCTGGGAAGCTAGCAAAATGTCAAGAAAAATAGATAAGACAAAATACAATGTCTCATTCAAACTACCACCTAAACAGTTGTATGACATAAGCCAAAAGACATATCAACAATTTTATTTATAATATATATATGAATAAAAGATCTCATAAACCTCAAACACGTTATAGTTCAATCCACTATATTAATCTCCATTATCAAATAAGTCATGCTAAATGAATACATACACATAGGAGAAAAAGAAATAATTGTTGAAAAGTTGTTATAAGCAAAACAATAAAAAATGTTCAAACAATAATAGGATTTCATAGAGCAAAACAATAAAAAATGGTTAGACATTAGCTTTCACCGTAAATTTTAGCACTCCCCCCCCCAACCACAGCAGTGAAGGGTAATTCTTTTTCATTTTGAGAAAAATCAAGAACTTCCTAAAGCATTCACATGATTTGTTTAACATGTCTGCCAATTATTAAGAGGTCAAAATGAAGTCTTGTTCATTATTCTGAAAAAAAAATATCAACAATTTGATAATCTAATAAGTTGTTTTTGTCTTTCTTCTGGGTAATTTGGATTTTATACCATCTGATGCTTTCAGGGAAGAGAGAAAAAGGAATATGTATTTTAAAAATGTCACATATTTTATTAGAATTGCATATCATTGTAGGAAATGCCAGCAGTAATAAACCAAAACATCTTGGTGCCAATAAATTTGATGTTGTTAATAGCAGCAGCAGCAGCAACAGTAGTAGTAGTAGTAATAGTATTAGTAATTGTATATTTGTAATCTTGTTTATGTAAATGAATATCCATTTATGTAAGAGTATCCAATACTCATTTATATATTTGAAATCTTGTTTATCCATCAATAAGCAACTTCAATATTCATCTGGTACCAGAGTCACTTTAAAAACCCTAACCACCACAAGCAACCACTAGCCACCAGTCTACCGCTATCAGCCACTATTCACATCAGAAGACCAAGAGCTGGCCACCTCAAACCAGGCCTCTAGGCCTGCCGGCAGCACCATCCAGGGCCTCTCGGGTCGTCGACAGCATCGACCAAGGCCTCTAGGGCTACCAACAGCCCCTGGTTAGGCCATTCAGGTCTGTTACCCCCCTTTTCCAGCATGTTATAAATCTTCTACACGTTAAACTTCTCCGTTTGTGTGTGGATACGTGATATCCACACGTGTGTATGCCTCTAGACTATGTGTTTCAGTTATTGGATGGTATTTGTGCGATCTTTGAACTATTTGTATAACTGATAGGTTACTGTTCCCTATTGTTTTGTGACCAACCAATGCATCAATTCCCATGACATCTCGTGAATCATTGATAAAGAATCGGAGTGAATCTCATTATCAATATTGTAAGTGTGTGGACCATCGTTCTGCAACATGTTAGGACAAGTTTAGCAAGCTACAGTGGGCAAATACCATCACCATTGAGTTATCATCTATGGCGACTACTACCACTTCTACAGATCATACTATCACCATATCTCAAGCTAAACACATGCGATTTCTACAACTTCATGCCACTGATTCTTCCGCCACAGCAACTCATGCTCTCCATTCAAGTATGACTATTACAATGATTGCTTCTAAGGATAGTTCCTTAATCATAGACTCTTAAGTTTCCTCTGACATGTCAGGTATACGAGACCTTTTCACTCATTTGTCTATCCCTTGCAATATATCCTTTGTTATGATTACTGATGGCCATTCATGTTCTGTTTCTAACGAATAAGCAGTTCAAGTTTCTTCTCATATCAAACTGGACAATATTCTTTACGTATATGATTTTTCCGTCAATTTATTATCTATTAGTGCCTTTACCACTCAATTAATGTGCTTTGTGACATTCTTTCCCTTTCATTGCACCTTTCGGAATTTATAGACGGGAAAGAAGATTAATTTGAGTTGTAAACATGTGGATAGCATGTACATGCTTATTAAGGATGAGATTCTACATAGACTATAGGTACTTGTATCTAAGTCAGAGTTGTTTGTCTTGTAGTATTGTCGTATTGATCATCCATCACTTCAAAAGCTCCAACAAGTTCTTCCATGGTTCTCCATGTCCTCCTTTGATTGTGAGTCTTGTCAACTGGGTAAACATCATCGTGTTACCTACAAATGTCAACGGTTAGTGTTGAGTTAGAATTTATTTGATTTAGTTCATTGTGATGTCTGAGATCCAAGTCGTATTCAGTCTATGTCAACCATAAATATTACATTGTGTTTATTAATGATTATTCTCATACACCATGGGTGTACTTATTGAAAGATCATCTTCAAGTTATGCATGTAGTTCAACAGTATCTAGCAGAAATAAAAAATCACTTCTCTATTACTCTAAAATGTTTACTAACCAACAATACACTAAAGTTTGTTCATAAAGATTTTCAATCTCTTTATGGATCATTAAGATAATACATCAGACCATGTGTTCACATACTTCATAACAAAATGATGTGATAGAAAGAAAATATCGACATATTTTGAATATTAACCGTACCATTATGTTGCAAATAAAAGTACCAAAATACTTATAGTTTAATACCATTCTCGCTATCACTTTTCTAATAAATAAGATGTCATCCTCGCCTTTAGGTGGTGAGATACCTCTCAGACGACTCTGACCTGACTTTAAGATATTCTCCTTCCCACCACGAATAATTGGGTATGTTGCTTTTGTACAAGATTTGTCTTCTGATTTTGACAAGTTATCTTCTCGATCCATCAAATGCATCTCTGTGGGCTACTCTCCCACACAAAAGGGATATCGTTGCTTCCATCCTTCTATTAAGAGATATTATGTGTCTGCTAACATTACCTTTTTTGAGTCTCAATTATATTTTGAGTCGAGGGACATCCAACCAGAATGTGTCTCTTTGCCTACTCCTGTCTCGATAAATGGTCACACTGACATTGCAAACAATCAAGAACATCGTCCATTATAAATTTATCATCACAAGTAGACACTCATGTCTCCTTCAACTCCTTCAACTGAACTATCTTCAACCACGACTGTAGATTTTAACATCCTAGAATCCACCACATCAGAACTTAACCTACCTATTATACTGCGAAAGGGTAAAAGATTTTCCACTGTCCATCCTATTTCTAACTTTGTATCCTATAATCACCTTCACCCTACCTTTCACACTTTTGCCTTATCTATTTCTTCTAAGTATATATCCAGGAACTACAAAGAAGCTCATCAAATACCACATTGAAAAGCTACCATAGATGAAGAAATGAAAACATTACAATCACGTGGTACATGGGAAATTGTGGCATGTCCTGTAGGAACACGTATAGTTACTTGCAGATAGGTGTACACTATCAAATAAACCCGATGGCTCAGTGAATCGATATAAGGCTCATTTAGTGACTCGTGGTTTCTTACAGACATATGAGGTTGACTATGTAGAGAATTTCTCACCTGTAGCTTGTCTTAATTCAATTAAAGTACGTAGTCTATGGCAGTTAATCAATCATGAAAGCTATGTCAGATGAATGTCAAGAATACTTTCTTGTACGATGACTTGACAGAGTAAGTCTTTATGGAGCAATCCCTAGGATATATTGCTTAAGGGGAGAATAGAGTGTGCACGCTTAAAAAAGTTATTTATGGGCTCAAACAAAGTTCACAAACATGATTTAAGAAGTTCAATAAAGTAGTAACAGATAGTGACTTTCTTAAATGTGTTGTAGACCATTCAGTCTTCTACAAGAAGACAAGTGGTGGTTGTGTGGTTCTTACAGTGTATGTTGATGACATTTTGCAGACAAGAAGTGATACTAATGCTATATCTAACACCAAAGAGTACCTAAGAAAACATTTTGTCACCAAAGACATAGACATGCTTAAGTACTTTCTAGGTATTGAGTTTGCTTATACCAAAGGGAGGATATCCTTATCACAGAGAAAATATACATTGGTCTTGTCACAGGAGACAGGACTCTTAGGTTGTAAATCTGAGAGTACAACTATAGAGTCTAATCCTTCCTTTTGGGACAGCACCTCAAAGTTTCTGGAGAAACTGGATAATATAGATATCTGATTGGGAAGTTGATTTATTTGACAGTTACGAGGCCAGATATAACTTATGCAGTCAGTATTCTCAGTCAGTTTATACATGAACCTAGATTAGTTCATTAGCAGGGAACACTTCGAGTACATGCCTATGTCAAGAATGTTCTAGGAAAAGACCTAATTTACAAAAGACATGGTCATTTGCAAATTGAGGCTTATTCTCAGACTATATAGGTGATAAAAGAGATAGGAAGTCTACCTCAAGTTTTTTCACATATGTTAAGGAGAATCTAATTACATGGCACATTAAGAAGTAAAATGTAGTATCCAAGTCTAACGCGGAGGCAGAGTATCACTCTATGACTCAGACTGCTTATGAAATGATGTAACTTAAATATTTCTTGAGCTAACTTGGTTTTACCATGTAGACTTCTATGATCATACATTGTGACAACCAAACTGTAATTTTTATAACCAACAATCCTACTTTTCATGAACGAACCAAATACATTAAGGTAGACTATCATTTTGTTTGTGACATGGTGATGAGAGAAGTAATTTCTACATTTTATACTCAGTCTTCAGAGTAACTTGTAGATATATTCACTAAAGGATTGAGTCGTGGGATTTTTGAGACTGTTTGTAACAAGCTGAACATAATTGATACATATGCTCCAACTTGAAGGAAAGTGTTAGTATGTTTATGTGTATATATATATATATATATATTGAAATCCTTTCTCAAACTTATAGTAAATGGATATTCATTTATATTAAAATATCCAATACTCATTTATATATTTGTAATCCAGTTTATTCATCAATAAGCAACTTCATTATTCATCATAACAGATGTGTTTATCATTTAAGCAGCCTGGTCAGTGTGACAAAAGTAATATCCATGATATCACAGAGTACAAAGCAAAAAGGAAAATCTGGGAGAATTTATCAGCAATAGTTTAACTTTAATTGCATGTTAGGAATTTTGAAAAACATATAACCATACAACAACAATTTTGGGTTACAATACATCAGAATCAATTCTAGAGTGATCAGAAGAACACTGACTTTTGATAAGCCCAAGTATAAAGAGAAAGGAGTACTCACCTCAAAGTAATACTCATGAATAAGCTCTGTCAATGTTTTTCGAAAATGCAAGCTTAAAGCTGCTGTCAAGTATTTTGTAGTGGAAAATAAAGTGGACTGGACAAAACATAGTATAAGGTTTTCAATAATTAGACGCAGAAAAGATGGAGCACGTCGAAGAAATGCAGCCCGGAACAAAAAACCTTGCACTTTTGCCAATCTATTGCTCAAAGAAGACCGCAACACCTGCAATATGAATTTCCCTCAATAAAAATTAACTCGTGCAATATGAAATAATAGCAACAGCAAGTTCCAGAAAGTGTCAGAAATTTCAGGATCATGATTATTCACAAGAAAGATGTATGATGCGGGAGAATCCTAAACTTCATTTCAATTATAACAAAATCAGTAAACATAGAAGGAGCATGGTCACAAAAGACTAAAAATGGCTAGAGAAAGAGAATTAAAATTTTATCCAAACAGGTGTAAGCCACCCATTACCACTGAAAACTATAGATGTATGTAGGTAAATAATATTGTTAAAGACCTAGAAGCAGGTATGATGTAAACTGATTATACCAAATGGAAACCGTTGGGAGCATGTTGACAGGGACATGTTCATGGTATCAAATGGAAAACATTGGGCGCATGTTGGGATGTCAAGACATGTCAACACATGTCCATTTTTGAAAAGGTTGATACAATGTCGACATACACCGATGCATCAGTTTTCTAAACAAAGGTGAAATGTTTTTTACCATGTTTCCACCAACGTCTGCATTCTGGAAAAAGGTGAATTTTTTTTAACCATGTTTCCTCCCAACACAAGATTGACATATCAACATTTTGCCACCACATGTTCGTTTTTCAAAAGGCCAAAGTCTGTTGCCAACATTTAAAACCATGGATATGATGCAATCTCTCAAACTAAAAGGCTACAGTGAATAACAGCAATGTAACACTATTATTGACACAAGACTCAATAACAAGATGAAGTCAAGCTGGAATGTTTCAAATTCTTTTGGAACCATCATATCACTTTGAAGGTTAGCTATTTTGCATGGCAGTTGTTTCATGGGGGTGTCCTCATGGAGTTTGAATTCAAGCATCATGTTTCAATTTGGCTAGTAGATGTTCCTTCTAGTAGAAATTTTTAGTTGGTTTCAATGGCAGATCTGGTGGAACTGTTGAAAGATTTTTGGAGTAATGAAATTGTAGAAAACGTTTTGGTGGAAGAAAATGAGTAGTGTGGTTTATGCTTCCTCGTGCTATATTGTGGTTGAGGTGGTCGGAGAGAAGAGATTTTCTTGGGGAATACTGCGATGTTCTAAGTGGGGGGCAAAGGTTTTTCAGTTGGTTATGGAGTGAACCTCTTCGTCATCAGATTGTGATGTCATCACCGATGCAGAGATTGCTGCTTGGTTAAGTGTTTGGTGAATTTGTGAAGGACTGTTTATATTTCTTGTTCCTTGTTTCTTTTTGTCCTTTTTTGTCTTTTGTCTTTTGGGTTTTCTTGTATCTTAGATTCCTCCAATGGAGCTTCATTTTTGTTTCTTTCTAAGCTCCTATCATCTGGTTAGGTCTCATCAGCTCAGTTTCTTTTTGTTTCAGGTGTAACCTCTTTTCAATTGTCTTCAATGAAAGATGTGGAGGAGTTCAATGATGACTGGACACAGTTTTGGGTGGACATATGGATTGGCTTCATTCCCTGAAAAATCCCACTAGTCCCTCTAATCATTGTAAAAGCTTCTGCAGTAGTTGCTGACTGTCATGAAAGCATAATTTCAGAGATGGGACTGGTAGCAGTGTACAATTCAAAAGAAGACTTCAAGTGTCGAAATCAAGGAGTTTCTTTAATAGGCATCCTCGAAGATCTCGGTTTATCAGGTTTATTAGATTCTCCAGATTCCTATAGGTGTAAGTGGTGACAAACATTTCTTGGTAAATGCACGTTTTAGGGTGGGTGATCTACATTTTCTCCTCATCGGAGGAAGATTATAAACTGAAAATGCTAGAGAAAAATCGTGAACACTCGGCAGATTCTTCATCAGGTATTTCTTACTAAAACCTTTTCTTGTGCAATAGAGAGCTAGAAATCTATATTTCTTACTGAATAAATCCTTCAAAGAGAGGTCTCCCCTCTAATAGATGCATCTTCTTTTGCATTAGGATCTGAGGATTTCTCACATATATCTTTTTTGGGTCTAGGCAGTAACAAGATAGTAGGAATTTCAAATGCTACCAATTGTTCATGTGTCGTCACATTCATGGTTCCAAAAAACGACACGTGTCAGCAAAATTTCGTCGACACGTGTTGGTCTTGCAAAATAGGGAAATAACATGTAGATGTAAACGGGAATTACTGAGTTTCGGTGGAAACATCCAACGCGTGTCCAGCGAGCTAACCAAGTCACCCAACACTATGTAAGTTCAAGGCTCTGAAAACGTGTGTCGTCCAACACATTTTATTTTCTATACCGACACAGGTGTCATGGGCATCTTCTTCTCAGTTTGCTGTTTGTTGTACTCTTCTTCTCGATTCTCAATCTTCCACTCCTCTTCTATACTGTCCGTTGCATGGATTCTCTACATGAGTGAAAATTTTCCCCATTGTTGAAGCTCTCTCCTCCCTCTTCTTCAAAGTCAACTGCTACTCCATCTCTCCTCCCTCTTTTCCTTAAGGTAAATAGACAATACACTTAGATCTTTTGGTTTTACAGCAAATTCCATGCTTTTTTTTCAAGTTTTGCTTTCATTTTCATATAGATTTACATGCACTTAGATCTTAGGTATTAACACTTACATTTTTTGTTTTGATGTAGATTAGGTATATCACATAGATCTACCATAAAAATACATAGATCTTAGGTTTTTGTATATAATATTTTTATTTTTAATTTTTTTTGTATTTTAATGTTAATAACTTGTTATTACATAAATCTAACCTAATAAAGGTAAAACCTTACCTAAAAATTCTATAAAATCATTAAAAATAAGTAAATAAAAAATTAATAAAATATTTATAACTTCAAAAAAAAAAAGAAATTCAGAAAATATTGAAAACTATTAGAGAATTATATTACGTATTAGGGTTGTAGTAGGTATCAAGGTTATTAGATATCCATTTATCTTAGAGTTTCTATTGTACCCTATATATGTAACTACAGTCCATAAATGAAATGATATATGTGTAACTACAGTCCATGAATGAAATAAAACCTTTTGCTTCTTTCCTCTAATCCAAACATGGTACCAAAGCCCAGGGATAAATCCTAGGCATAGCCACCTCCTCTCCTCCTGTCGTAGGTCCTGTCCCTTCCATCCAGCGGTAGCCAAAGCATCTTTGGACACCGTCAGGCAAGCTTACACCAATCGAAGGCGTCTTTAGCCCACCCCGCATCACCCTTCAATCTTCCCCCTCCTCTCACACCCCTTCCCAAGCCCCTCCTGTGCCATTAGAACCTTTGGTTCCTCCATCTAGCGACTGCAAGCCACCCAACACACCCCTCTAAGGGTGTCGCACGTCCCAACAAGCTGTCTCCTTTCTGTTGGATGCCTAGAATTAACCCTCCAGCACAATCAGTGCCACCATTAGGGCCTTCCAAGCCCTCATGTCTTGCCAATAGTCAAACTTCAAGTATTCCTGACCCATAGTCTCTATTTCGAAGCCATGTTTTAGGTCCTATTGCAGTCTCCCGTCGTTGTTTGTGTGTGAATATGTCATATCCACACATGTGGGTATCCCCTTGATTACGTGGTTGTGTTACCAGTAAGTTGTTGTGTGGTTCTAGTCAATTTTCCCCAACAAATCAGGTCTCTCTCTCTGCTGGCTGCAACGAATCAGACCGTATTCCAAAGCGGAACGTAAATCCTTGGTGAAAAATTTTAATGACACATCTAAAAAATTGAGTGGCAAAAACTATCTACTTTAGACGGCTTCGAGACGTTTAGTACCTTTAGTACAACCCATCGCAAGATGAATCACCTTACACAGTCTCCTCCTAATAGTAAAGATGCAACGTACGATAACTGACTTGCAGACAATGTTGCTATCATATCATGATTGGTGAATAATATGGAGTCTACCATTACGAGAGGTGTCATGATGTTATGGTCGGCTAAGAAGATCTGAGATATATTACGTCTCACGTATGATCATGAGAAAAACATATCTCAGGTCTTTAAAGTCTACGAGCGGTTGTTCACACTACGACAAAGGGATTGCTCAATCCAGGAGCATTTTTCACTTTTGCGAGCCTTACTTGATGAGTATGAGATTTATCAATTTTTGACTGTTGATATTACTTAAATGAAACGATACCTTGAAAAGCTAGCAGTGGCAATTTATATTTTCAATTTGAACTCGAATCTCAACTCTAAGATCAGAGGACAAATTTTAGGCACTAACAATGTACCTGATTTGCAGTCTACCTTTGCTCGAGTCTTACGCATATCCACAATCACACCATCTCCGATGTCTAATCAGTTAGCCATGGCAGCTACTCGTGAACGAGGATACCGAGGCTCCCAAGGGAGAGGTCGTAGCCGTAAAGACAGTTGTGGTTGTCCTCGATGTACTCACTGTGGATGGACAAATCATCGGATTGACAAATGTTCGAATCTGATTGGTCGACCGTAGATAACTCATGTCATTACTGAGTCTACACCTTCTACTTCCACCAGTGATGAGCAGTGTAGGCTGAGCCTGGGCCTTTGAGCCTAGTCGTTCGGATCACTGCCGGTGTAGGCTGAGCTTAGGTAGTTGTACCTAGTTGTTCGGGTCACCGAGCTCGAAACGGTGTAGGCTGAGCCTGGACTTTTGAGTCTAGTTGTTCGGGTCACCGAGCTCGTAGCAGTGTAGGCTGAGCCTGGACCTTTGAGCCTAGTCGTAGGGGCCACTGCCGGTGTAGGCTGAGCCTGGGTAGTTGTACCTAATTGTTCGGGCCACCGAGCTCGAAGCGGTGTAGGCTAAGTCTGGACTTTTGAGCCTAGTTGTTCGAGTCACCGACGGTGTAGGCTGAGCCTGGGTTATTGGACCTAGTTATTCGGGTCACTGACTGGGGTGTCAGACAGAGACGTATCCCCGTGCACTTGTGAAAATGAAATTGAGGCTGGTTAGCCTGGGCGGTGACATCCCGCACGGGGAATATCATCGCGGCAGTACAGGAAGGTTGGGGAAGGATGTCCTCACCTACTGCTTGTGTGCCAGGTTACCCCTGATCAAGGTAACAACAATTAAGAAAGTGGAAATGAATAAAGAAAGAGAAATGTGTTTTGATCAGGATTGGACTTGTGAATTGGTCCTAAAAATCTTGAAAAGAAATGATAACGTTTTAACCAGTTGCCAACTAATGTTTATGATTTGGTTTTGAATCCAATGGGGCATTGTGTTTTAGGCTGGATCGGGTCAAAATGTGTATTTGATAAGTGTGTTTTGGGAAGAAATCTCCAATATTGAAAATGGAATTGTTTTGGAATAGAAAAATGAAATTCCAAAAGACTTTTTGAAAGGAATGTTTTGTAAGGAAAGAATATGATTTTGGAATTGAATCCCCAATTGATTGTTTAATAAAAGATAGAATGATTTTCAAAGGGGAAAACCAAGTTTTTGCAAAATGATAAGAAACAAATTTTTTTTTTGTTTTGCCGAGTTTTATTTGTGGTTGTGTATTTTGGCAAACCTGTCAATTCTTGACACGACACGATTACACGAAACGACACGACACAATACGATAACACGATAAAATTTAGTTATAAATTTTTTTAATTATTTTGAAATATTCATGTGATTTATGGTTAATAAACATAATTTTATTTTGACACGATTATTACCTGATTTAACATGATTGGAGCTGATTGAACCCAGTTAATACACGTTTAACATTAATAATAGATTATTAAGCATATTATTACTAAATTGAATACAAATATATTTTATATATGTTTAAAATTATTGTATTATTAGTAATCAAGTATAATTTTTCCAC
>JAMKQA010029501.1:0-24166 GCA_024699735.1 Posidonia australis
TTTAATCCATATTTATTATCTTATTATTTTTAATATGGCTTCGTATCAGCAACATCTTAGAGCTGTATAGGTGATCATTTGGATGGCGTACATCTTTTCATATTTCTGAAGATTCTAATATGTTCTCCATAATAATTCAGTGTTAAGTATACAGGGATATGCAATGGAGGCAACAGAGATATGCGTGAACGGATTACAGTTACGAGAAAGCAAAATTAAAGGCAATAAAGGTAAGATATAATTGCAATGGAGGTAAGATTACCCATCAAAAAGTACACCATGTTAAAAAAAACCGTTACTTCATCCTCAACCGTAAGAAATAACATCAATGGTTATATCAACTTGTCCTCAAATATGCAAAAAAGGGACATGTCCTCATCTGAACTTTTTGCTATATATATATATGTATGTATGTATGTATGTATGTATGTATAGGCTAATTTTCTAGTAGGACCCTACCCTACTTAGTAAAACTAGGGTTCTAAATCTTGGCCATTTATTTTGCATCTTACAATTATGGAAAATAAGTATTAGTTGATTTTTTTTAATGCAATCTTTAATTAGTTAGCATATTTCTCTCTCCTAGTTGGCGATTATGATTTAAAATTAGATTTTGTTGCTATTAGTTGGAAGAGAGAATTGTAGGGATATTTATGAATGAAGGAGTGATTGGTGGTTTCATTTCTCCAATTTAAACAACCAGACAAAAATAACTGTCAGATTTTTTTTCCCATTTTTAACTTACGTAAATGAAATTTTCGGGATGTCTTCTCGCCATTATCACTCGTCTTCAATTTTATTTGCAGTAGTTTCAGTAATAACTATCGGAATTCTAGGCACATAATATATATTTGACCAAATGTGATATATTTCAATTTGAAGTTTATAGATATGTTAAAATCGTTCCATAACAATACATATATGCTTAAGTGTGCAATTTGGTTGAATACTGAATTTTCTGTAATTACAGAGTACTGTAATTTCCGTATGCAATTTGGATAGATTATGTAATTTCTATAATTACAGATTTTTTAACTTATGAATATTAAAACTCAAGAGTAAAATATTCTTTTGTATTAGCTTCATTAAATATCAATGGAATTAATATCAGAAGTGATATATTGTATTCGAAATTTCAAAGTATGTTATAAAGGTTCCATATCAATATTCAACGATCAAGTCTGCATTTATCTGTAATTACTGATTCGTAAGTTGATATTGTAGTTTTATTTTCAATAATTAAGATTGTATTGGATATTTTTGTATTTTTATTTATCTAAAAAAAACTCAAACTGAATAAATTGTGTTACCGTAATATACATCCAAGCCAAAGATACATATTTGTGTTTTTTT
This sequence comes from Posidonia australis, assembly GCA_024699735.1. NCBI lineage: Eukaryota > Viridiplantae > Streptophyta > Magnoliopsida > Alismatales > Posidoniaceae > Posidonia > Posidonia australis. Next base: position 1,354 of record JAMKQA010029501.1, read on the forward strand.
ATGAAGATCAAAATCACAAGATATAGTTCCAATCAAAGAAATGAATTGAATCGAACATAGTTTTGAACAGAAAAGAATTGCCATTTTCAGTACAACACGATAAGTAAACTATAAAAAAAGGAATCTTTAACGTGACTCGGAAGAAGAGATGCATTGAAAAATCAAGTAGGAATCATGAGGTGAGGCTTCTTGACAGCTAGGGGGCTCTGCACCTCGTCCTCCTCAACCACCATACACCTCATCCTCCCACCACCAGCAGTGGCGACAACAACAACGTCACACATGCAAAATTCCCAACAGACATTTCAGAAAAAGAAAGAACCAGAATTTTCTATGAAGTGAGGTTGATGGAGAAGATCTCCTCTCCATTGCCATCACTCCTCCTACCAAAAGCCTTCTCCATCTCTCCCGATTGTCGCTACAAGCCCCATGACGATGATGGTTGATGCCAACCTCCATGCTCACTTTAATTGTGTGCTTGACAAGACCTTTGTCCACTCCTAGAACGCCATCATCTCCGACCTTGTGTGCAATGGCCACCCTCATGAGGCCCTCACTGCCTTCCACTAGTTTTAGGCACACTTATTGTGACCCGATCGCTCCTTGTTCACGTGCACTATCAAGTCCTACACTAGTCTCTACTCATTGAGGGCAGGCCGACAACTCTATCTCCAAGCCTTGCTTTTCGATCTCCAGCCTGATCTATTCGTGGCATCTTCGCTCAGATAGGGTGTGGAAGATGATAGAGGAAATGAGGAAGAAGGAGTGAGAGGGAAAGTAAGAAAGAGGTTACTGAATATTGATTTCGAATTTAATGCATGTTTCTGGTTAATGTTAATCCCAATTATGGAATCACGGACATCACTTAGATTGACGGTTACGTAAATTATGTCCTCCTTATTGTCATTGAGAGTACCTCCCTTTTTCAAAAATAAATGGTTAAGATGTATTAGGTGGTTTTGTATTGGATGGTCTGGATTTAGGTCTTAATTAGGTTAAGTAAGGTAGGGCTCTATCAGATCATTAGTCTACTTAGAACTAAAATCTGAATCATTAAGAACTGAATCACTAAGAACGATTCCAAAATTTGAAAACTGAACCAAACCATTTAACAAATCTAGCCTAAATCGAACCATCAAAAATGATTCGATTTAATTAACCAATTTTGACCAAACTATATGCACCCCTAGTCTCTGTAACTCCTATGGAAGTAAGCTATTGTAGAAGCTCTTGAAGATCCTACTACAGTGTTAGCTCTGTCAGTTTTGACGTAGCCAAGGTCCTCCCAACAAATGAAGCAATTGTTTCATTGCATTCTCTACATCAACAAATGATTTCACCACTTAGGTAGTGTTTGGTAATGTTTGAAGACAAAATGAATGTGGAAATAAGCTAGCTTTTCTTATAATCAAAATGTTGGTAGTTTATTTTTATTTTTTTATAATCCTATTTGGTTGTGGTTATTGAGAAATGATTATGATGTAGGCAAATGTCTATTTTACCCTAGTTATATAATAACAAAAAAACCTTCTTTTCTTTTTTTGCTCGACAACCTCTCCATCCTAGGGTTTTCTTCTCCTCCACCCTCACCTACCCCATTTCTCCTCCTTTGCCTCCTTAGACAGGTGGGTTCTCCTCCTCCTTCAATAAGTGGCTCCTTTCCCTCTGACTACCCTCGTCGTCTCTACTTCCCTTAGCCTCCACTACCCCCGCTAGCAGCATCCGACAATGGAAACCTTGAGCAGTGCCTACTAAGATACACCTCCATTGACAACACCACGATCCCCAACTTTGGCCTTACAATTTTCGATGCTACCCCCTCACTGTAATGTAGGTGACTTCTGCGATGTTTCAATCGATCTAATCACAACAAAGGAGGAGAACCATGGGTTCAAAGGGGGCACGCGAGCACCGAGCGAAACCCCCATCACACGGCAAGGGCGTAAGAGAGAGAGGTGGGGTGGGACGAGGTCGAGGGTGTAGGGGGCAATGTGGATGTAGAAGAGGTAAATCTAGAACCAAAGGGAGGAGAGCTGGTTAGGGTTTTGCTAAAGGGATGTTGTGGCAATCATAGACGATGGGTCCATCCTCTTCTCCACCATCGCCTTTATCGTGTCGTCCTCGAGCCTCGACGTCGGTGTTTGTTTGTTTTGGACAAATATCTCTTCATCTCATGTGTTGTTCTGCTTGTTTTGTGTTGATGGCAAAAATTATAAAAGTGATTTTTTTTGAAATATTATTTATTCAATGAAGACAATCTAGGACATCATTAAGAAAAGATCCCAACATTTTTCAAAAAGCTATGGGAGATAGCTTTTATCTCCCCTAGTTTTTTTTATTTTCAATATTTTTAATAAGTTTTACACATAAGAAAAAAGCTAATGTGTTTAAATAAACTGTCATTATTTTGTGTGTTTGGTTTAACTTTTTCTCATAAACGATTATTTACAATAAACTGTAGACAATAATCGTTACCAAATGTTACCTTAAATAAGTAGCTTTTACACATACGTTAGTTAAAATCTCACTAAAATCATTAACTTTCGAACAAGTTTGCCACTAAAAATGGGAAAAACATGTGATTAGTGTCACTTCCTTTATTAGACACAAGTTAAAACTTAACACATTTTCTGACAATGACTAACCTACCTATAGTCTGTTGCCACATCATCCAATAATTTCCGTCAACTCCTAAATTTCAGAAGGCTGATAAAAGGAGGGAAGAAAAATAGTTTCTAAAAAAATTTAAAAGGGAAGCGACATAGCCGTTCAAGATTTTAAAAAAAATGTAGAAATACATTAGGAATTGTTGTTTAAAAATTAACACCATTAAAGAATCTAGCACGATATTTCATTATTTCTAAACTGGGAACTTATTTCATGACATTTATGTCTGTACCATTTTCAATGGTATAAATAAATTACTGAGAAACCGGATGGCACAGTGGATTGGAAACATTTGTTCATTTTTGTGGTATACATGTAAAAATCCTCCCAGAAAAACTGCAAAATGTCTAAAAGGTCCCTTCCCCACTAAGGCTGCATCATTTGATCAGACGAAACGGTGGACAACCAATGATTGCACAAGTGAAAGAATTGCCAACAATTGACGTCGACAAAACCCCGATCCACCCCCATTTCCACCCTATGGTCCAGACCTTGGAAGCTGGAACCACCTAAACCCAAACCCAAACGGCTCCAGAACCGGCGCGAAACTGACCTGGGCAACCAGCCCCTCCAAACGACTGGCATCCGATTCCCGGATAAACTCCAAATTCGACCCGATTAAAGGAACGTGGAAATGGGAAATTTGCATGCAACATGGGGATCATTACTAATAATCATCAGGAACTACAAAAGGGTGAAAAGGCAGGGAGTGGAGAAAAAGGGTCACCACCATCTCACACCAAAGGGAAGCAAAGAAAGACCCGTCGAAAGCGAGAGAGAGAAAGATAGAGATACAGAGAGAGAGGATAATAGCAATCGACTGCCCTTCCTCTGCCTTCCAACCACTCCCGTCCCCAAAACCCTAACCCTAGCGCTTCCTTCGATCTCCTCCCGGATTGCTTAGGTAAGCTCCCGTTCTCTTTCCTTTTCTCGCCTATGCGATCTTGTCTGGTTTCCTGCTTCGCCCCTGGATCTGTGCGGTTTCACGCGGTTTCTGTCGGTTTGAGCTGGTTTTGCCGCGGATCTTGGGGTTTTGTGGTGTGCTTTCGCCGTTTCTTTTGCGTTTGGGATCTGTTTTTTCTCCCTCGTTGTTTTGTTTTTTTTAGGGGCCGGGGAATGGTGGGTTTGGGAGGTTGTCTGGGTGGTGTCTTTTGGAAGGCCGGGGTTTTGGAAGAGGGTGAAGGGGATTTTTTTTTTTGTGGATTTGGTTTTTTTTTTTACAAGGGGGCGCCTTGGGAGATTACCTATGTGGATCGGGGGATCTGGGTGTTGTGTGGCTCTGGCATCAGCTGGATTATGGGAGTCTAGCTGTGGTTTCCCGAGCTCTTGCTTGTGTCTTAGCTTGCAACTTTTTTTTTTTCAATAAATCGATATGTTCTAGGTCTTTGTTTGTTTGTTTTTTTGTTTGTGTGTGTTCCACCCTTCATTTGATTGTTATCAATAATATGTTTTATTTTAGATTTAAAAAAGTCATTTGTCTTTTAAAACTTTCGGAAACAGTTTTTTTTTTTGTAACTGGGTATACTGAGATTGCAGCCTTACCATCTTTTGTTTGTGAGACTTGTGAGTTGTGAGTGTGTCAACTTCAATGAGACTCTGTTATTTTTCTAGTTAGGATGCTCTTTGCCATTTGGTTTAATTATCCGTACACTCTTGTTATATAGTGTTGTTGAACAAGAATTCTCTTCCTGTGATATTTTTTTGGTTCTGAATTTGTAGCCACCCACCTTGTTTACATTTATTTGTTTTTTCAATCTGGAAATATTTCAATTTGAATTATTTGACGAACTCTTTTTGAGTTTATATCATTTGATGCTTACTTTGTCACTGATTTCATTACAATATGTCATTGTATGATTCTTCACAAGAGTTTCTTTTCTTATAGGAATGACATTCAATTTTCTTAAGAGGCTGCAGTTTGATTGGCTGTCTATTGCTTCTTGGCCTTGTCTTGTTAAAACATGGGAGTAGCAAGAAGAAATTCTTTTATGCTAATTGGATAGTTCATATCATGGTCATACTTTGATTGATATTATCGTTTTTTAAAATAAAAATTCTTTTACATATTAAGTGTTTGTTTGTCTGTTTCTTTTATGAATGACATATTTTAATCAAAGTTGCATTTGCTTCACTTAGAGATATAGGGTCCATTTGTTAAAAAATCCATGGTACCTAGATTTTTAAAAAAGATGCATATTTTGAATGATATGGATTATATGAGATGTTGTAAACAAATAATCTTGTTTGATAAAAGGATGAGATTATTTAGAAATAGTAGTTTTTTTTCTTTGAAACCAAAAATGCCAACTAAAGTTGGATTTTTGGCACAAGTGTAATTTGACATTTGAGATTATTTGAAGCACCTTACACATCCATTTAATCTAAGTTGGTGTTTGGTTGGTAAAAACAAATCTAAGGTCAAAAATATTATTTTATTAGTGATGGATTATAGTCCAACACTACCAAATGGATCCATAGTTGCCTTCCTTCGGCAACTCATTTCTCACAGTTAGTGCTTGTGTGGATCATTAACATGCCATTTGTGCCATCAATTGTGCCCAACTCATCATTCAAACTTGTATGTGCCCCCTGCTAACTGAACATCTTTTATTCTCAGAGTGTAATTGTGGTTTGAATCCTAAGAAATGGCACCGGCATCAAAATCAAAGGGCAAGGATAAGTCATCATCTAGGGCAACCAAGGAACCACAGAAGGTCTTGTCGAAGCCTTCTGCAAACAGTGGAAATGTTCAAGCTAATGCTTATAATCCTTTTTCTGGTACATTCCACACCCTAGAGACAACCCCTGCTACTTCACCAACTCCACAAAATAATGGCAAGTTCCGGACTATAGACGAAAGTGAGGAGCATTCTCTTGGTACAACTGGTGATTATGATTCCGTGTCTAACAATGATAGCTGCTCTGGTGAGTCAGAAGATCAGAAGGATAAGATTGCATCAGGCACTTCTCCTCAGCCTGAAGCTATCCCTGGTTGTGATACTGAGAAACGAGACAAGATACGCCAAAAGAATGAGAGGAAACACCAGCGTCAAAGGGAGAAGCGGGCGCAGGAACTGCATGAACGCTGCACTGGTTTCATCATGTCTAGAAAATTGGAGGTGCTCACTCAGCAGCTTGTTGCAATGGGCTTCCCTGCTGAAAGGGCAACCATGGCTCTCATGCTGAATGATGGTCGGGTTGAGGATTCCGTTTCGTGGCTTTTTGAAGGAGGCATTGAAGGTGAAGAAACAACAACTTTAAATGGTGTGTGCAATTTGAAAATTGATATTTCAGATGAACTTGCCAAGATTGCGGGGATGGAGAAAATTTTCAAATGCTCAGCACAAGAGGTTGAGAGAGCTATTGTCACTTGTGAAGGAGATTTGGAAAAGGCTTCAGAAACTTTGAAATCACAGAAACAAGAGGCACCTGATGCCCCTTCAAAGCTAGATGAATCTGGTACCCCTCCTGCCATCCATGGTTCGAGTAAGGTAGGAGAAGAGAAGCCAATTGCTTCGATACAAGTGAAGCCTGTTGTTGCAGTTGGTGTTCAGCAACTGAGAAGAGATGAGAGGGATTTTAACTATCCAAAGGTAGTAGCGGCAACGCTGGCGTCATCTGATACTAGGAGCAGGAGTTTACCATCTTTGAAAAATATACAATCTAGGATTGATAGGCCAAGTCTTCAAGTTGCACCACACGTAGACAAGAGGTGGCCTAGTGGTAGTGCTGGTCCATCTATCTCTTACCCCATAGCGTCTCCACTGCAGGTTACAACATCATCTGCAAAAGCTGAGTCACGTTATGGACTGAACGGTAGTGAAGTAAAAACCAACATTCAAACAGGGGGATTAAGAGAAATAGGATACATGAATGTGATGCAACAATCACAATCCAACAACACAAAACAGAATTCCTCGACGGCTGGTGTTAGCCTCAATATGTTGCCACAAGTGAATACAAGATGGAATGCAAATGGGGTGTCTGGTATTGATGTATTGAAGGTGGGTAATGATGGTTTAAGGCAGAAAATATCAAGCGTGAGTCAGAACACTGGCAATCCTGGCAATCCTAATCGAAGTCAATCTTTCTACCAAGCAAATCTCCATCCATTTGTTTCAAGTTCAGTAGACTCCAGTGCAACTGGGTGGGGTGCTTCTTGGTGTGGCACAGGACCATCAAATGGGACATGCTCTGTTGCTGCGACGTCTCTGGGCTTGTTCACTGGCTGGGGATCTGCAGGCTTATCTGGCTCATCTTCGCCTGTCGATTGGAGCATGGGTGACTCAATGCTGCAGTGTGATTACACCTGCATAGATTGGAGTATGGAGTCAACACCTCTAAACGTGAATGCATTACCTTCCATGAAGGCAGATCGCATGTATGAGACGAGATCCACAGCATTCATGGGTGGGAATGCTGCAAGACCTAGGGTTGGCGCTCGTGTTGCAGGGTTGCAAGAGGGTGGTCGTGGCATGAATACATCTAGTTCTGCAGGATCCTCGTGTGAATGGACGTCTCCGTTTGCAGGGAAGGATATATTCAGGCTGCCAAGGTTGTTTGTTTCTTCACCTTCTCAGTAGGAAAAAGAAATATGAAAACGAGCTGAAAATTATGTTGGATTCTTGGTTGGTCTTGGTTACGTTAATGGTTGAAAATTTGCATGGCGTGCTCTGTTTTTTCTTTGTTTATATTGGTTAACGTCTATTCATACAATAGATTAAGCCCAACGAGCAGAGTCAACAGAGCATAAGCTAGTCACCTACCGTTTTGAAAGTTTAAAAGGGGCAGAAAAAACTTCATTCGACAGAAAAAGAAAACAAACAATAGGTAGGAAAAGATGACATGAGAAATATTAGTTTTTTTAAACCATGAGAAAAACAAAATGGTAGAGCATTTTTAGACATTTACAGACATGGAACTGTGACAAGGTTAGCATGGGATGTTTTCTATTGGGTGTTATTAAGCCACTGGCGGAGGGTTCTTAGTATTTCCACTTGATTTTACTCTAAAATGGTTAGTTACTAAACTGGGAAATTGATGGTAATTACAAATTATTTAAATTTGTCTCATGTTTGCGATACCAGTTGCAAGTTTAGTTTATGTAAGGTGGTTAAATCTTGTAGTTACTTTCAAGCATAAATCAATTGACTTAGGACGTGTATGGATAGACTTTAAAATTTTAACTGTAGTTTTGAAAGTATATTTTTTTTTTTTTTGTACATGCAAAAAAATTGAAAATTGTAGTTTAAAAAAGTATTTGGTTAAAACAAAGTTTTCCAATTATTTCTTATTTTGCATTCTCTAACACTTTTGTTGCACTCTCCAAGAAACATTCCATCAAACACCTTTCTTGTCCTCGGTTCTAATGGATGAAATTAAAAAACTCTTTGTATATCCTAGTAGCTCCTTCCTCGTCTTCCTCTTCTTCTCCTCCATCGAATCATAAGAATAAGAAGTCTTCCTTTAGTTGAAGTCTTACTTGGGAAATCCTTCTTCCCTGAGATCATGGAGCACTGCCACTTCAAGCTCACACCGTAATAGGAGCAGCATCACTTATGTCAATAGCTCGATCACTAATATCACATTATGGTAGTGTTTTGTAATGATTATTTTTTACCATTTATTAGAAAAAATCGCTTATGAAAAAAATTTTGAACCAAATACATAAAAAAATGCCAATTTACTTAAAAACATTAGTTTTTTTGTCAAGGGTATGATACATCAAAAACGCTAAAAAAAAGCTATGGGCATTTACTTTTTAAAAAATGTTAGAATTTTTTTTCATATGTTTCCTTTGTTGTACTCCTTGAAAATACAATATTACATCGAAACATTCTTTTCTTCTCTCTCCCTTCTCTTTCCAACTCCTCTTTCATTTCCTCATCCTCATTTCGTTCTCACTTTCTGTAAATATCAAGTGCATCTACTCCGACCTACCCACTAACTCAAACATGATGTCCCTCGACACTGCCACCTTCCTCTTGGTCTGTGGCATGGGGTTGCGTAACATCCTGATTCTGGGTACGCTACCAAATCACAGTATCTCAAGTATAATTATACAAAATTACAGAACAAATAGAACTGTAACTAAGGCTTATCTTCAGGATCACGATGTGCGGCTAGAAGTTCTAATTCCTACACCGAAACCTGGCTGCATGTGGTCTGCACTTGAAAACCAAATAGCACGCGTGAGTGACATCTAAGTCACCCAGTACGCGCCCCAAAACACACAACCACAAACAAAACTCGAAAAAACTAAAAGAAACTTGTTTCTTATCATTTTGCAAAAGCTTAGTTTTCTCCTTTAAAAATCATCCTTTCTTTATTAAATAATCACTTGAGAATTCAATCCCAAAACCAAATTCTTTTTCAAAAACCATATCTCTTTTCTTTCTCAAACATTTAGAAATTCATTCCAAATTCACTTTTTCTTACAAAACATTCCTTTCAAAAATCTCTTGGAATTGTTTTTTTTTTTCCCAAAACAATTTCATTTTCAATATTGGGGATTTCTTCCCAAAACACACTTTTCAAATACACATTTTGACCAGATCCAGCCTAAAATACAATGCCCCATTGGGCTCAAAACCAAATCATAAACATTGGCTGGCAACTGGTTAAAACATCATTATTTCTTTTCAGGATTTTAGGATCATTTCACAAGTTCAATCCTAACCCAAAACACATTTCTCTTTCTTTATTCATTTCCACTTTCATTACTGTTGTTACCTTGATCAGGGGTAACCTAGCACACAAGCAGTAGGTGAGGACATTCTTCCCCTACCTTCCTGCACTGCCGCGATGAGATTCCACGTGCGGGATGTCACTACCCGGTCAACCAGCCTCAATTTCATTTTCATAAGTGCACGGAGATACGTCTCTGTCTGACGCCCCAGTCGGTGACCCGAACAACTAGATCCAATGACCCAGGCTCAGCCTATACCGTCGGTGACCCGAACAACTAGGCTCAAAAGCCCAGGCTCAGCCTACACCGCTTCGAGCTTGGTGACCTGAACAACTAGGTACAACTACCCAGGCTCAGCCTACACCGGCAGTGACCGAACAACTAGGCTCAAAAGGCCCAGGCTCAGCCTACACTGCTACGAGTTCGGTGACCCGAACAACTAGGCTCAAAGGCCCAGGCTCAGCCTACACCGGCTCAAGCTCGGAAACCACAGTCTTTTTCATAACACATTATTAGTGTTCCATTTTAAAACTCTTTCCAATTTTCAAAACCCATTTTCCATTTCATTATTTTCGTTGCAGAACTCTGTTTCCTTGCAACACTTGACCCTCCACTGGGATCCCAACTCAAGCCATCAAAACCATAAATTGGGTCTCATGCCCAAAACTACACAAAACCATCTTTTCATTCATTTGTAGGGTCAAGACCCAAAACCACACCCAAATCCATTTGTTTGGGGTTCCACATGCCTCCATGTTGTTACATGGGGCAAACACCATTCACATAAACCCACCATACCATAACAACCACTTAACATTCATTAAAAATCACATTTAAACCTTTAAAAGTTAGGGCAAAAATGGCATACCGAATTTTCCTGTTTCGGTATACCGAAAATTTTCGATATGCCGAAACCTCCTGTTTCGGTCGACCGGAAGATTTTGGTCTACCGAAACCCGGGTCTTGGCCTAATCTGCTAGGATTTTGGCATACCGAATTTTTTCGGTATATCGAATTCTTCGCAGACAGGACACACCCTGGCTCAGGCAGTGAAAAATCGCCCTAAGTGGGAGTCCCGATCGGACTCCCTAAACATGCATCATAAATTTCTATAAAATCATGGGGTGTAGACCCTCAAGTCTACTTCAAAACCCCTTAAACCATTCATGATTTCATCAACCACACAGTTCATACGAAAATCAAAAGGGGAAGGGGCTCAAGAACGGCTACTGTAGCCTTCAACCCCAAATCACATTTTCCCCATAAACATGAATCCTAACCGCATGATCTCTATATTCTCATGCAATACATCACGTTTCCATTCATATTATGATTTTCTACAATTTTCCATGCATTTATCACAATTTTCATGCAATTAATCCTACTGTTAACAAAACAGCAACGGAGGAAAGGGAAGGGGTCGCGTACCTGGCACAGCCCCCGGCGACCTTCCCTACACTCCGGCGAACCTCCCCACACCCCGGCGAAATGCACGGGTGGCTCACCACCTCCTCCCAGCTCGCGCGCCTCAACTCCCTTTCTTCTCTTCCTTTCATTTCTTGTCGCCCTCTCCCTCTGCCCACTCCTGCCTTCCTCTCTTATTTCCTCCACCGCTCGCTTGACGCCGGTCACCCATCCCGTCGGATGAGATGGGGAGGCACGGGTCTCCGTCGCTGGTGGCACGGGTGGAAGAAGAGAAAGAAGAAGACGAAGAATGGGTGGAAGGGTGTGGCTCGTGAGAGAAAAGAAGAAAGAGGAAGAAAAGAAAAGAGGAAAGAACGGCATGCAAACCGAGGCAACTGTGCATCCTCAAACCGGACTCCACATGGATCCCAAATCACAAGTAGATGCACAGAGAGCCAATCACAACCCCACACGACCAAGAAACAACAGATTACCCATTAATAAACCATTATACACAATATTGTAAATAATTACATGGTTTATAATAAAATGGATAATCAGGCCCAGATGTCACAAGTTGCCATCGTGGTCGTGGTGCTTTGGGTTGATATTGTCCTTGGACTAGCGAAATTGGTAGGTGCTACGAAGATTGACGAGGGGGAGGGAGAGGATGCCAAAGTCGAAAGTGAGGTGGGTCAAAGAGGAAGAGATAGCTGATGAAGTTGGCATCGTCAGAGACTAGTGGGGTGTAGATCTCGACCTAGTCGAGGTGTGTCGGGGAGGAGAAGTTGGACTAGTAGATGTGGGCTTGGGAGTCGGAGGTGGGGAGGATTCTAGGGGTGATGGAAATGGAGATTGGGGGATGAGAAAAATTGGAGAGCGAGAGGAGGACAAGGAAAAGAAGGAAGAGGATCTCCAACGACTTGAACAAGGCTGCATCGAAGTCAAGGATCGTCATCATCTATTGCTCCATCAGATTTGATCTGTGACTGCACGTGGAGAGGAGAATAGATACAAGAAAGGAGGATGAGGAGGAGGAAGAGACAGACGATGAGGATTTTGATTTTATATAATAATGAGTAATTTAAACATTTTAATAAAAAATAATTGCTTTTCATGTTTGTTCATCTAAACAAGATTATAAAGAACAAGAACAAGCTCTTAATAGGATCAACTTAAAAAAAGCTAACTTGTTATTATAATCTGTTTGCTTTTCACTATAAGCTCTTAACAGGACCAACATCACAATGCAAGACAATGCCATCATCGTAGGCGATGTTCCTCCCTTCGTCTGTAACCTCATTATCGTTGTCACTTTGTCTTTGCTCTGTTGTTGCTGTTAGAATAGCCATTAAACCAACATCCATGAGGAGAATAGAAGAGAAGAGAAGAGAAGAATAGTGTTAAAAATGAGAAGGGAGAAAAAGAAAAGAGGAGGAGGTGTGAGAGGGAGAAGGAAGAGAGGAGGAGGTAATTTTTTTAAAATATTTTGATTTAACCCTAAATTATACTTTAAAATTAAAGTTTTTGTTAATATCCAAATGGTATCAATTAATTTGGGATTTTTTTTTTCTTTTAAAACTACATTATTAATGAAAATTGTAGTTTTACATGGTAACTAAATAGGGCCTAATCTCATCTTTATCCTAGTCGTAACGTTAAGGTAGTTAAATCTTATTGTTGCTTTCAAATATAAATCAAAAATGACAAAATCTTATTTTTAGGATTACTTGGTTTCTTACAAAGAAAAAGAAAAAGAGAGAAGGTGAAAACTGAGGTTTTGGAATAATGTCGAGTGACAAGGTAACGAGAACTTCTAGAAATAGAGTTTTTTGTCCTTACGACTTTAAAACATTTGAAGTCTGCAGTTACTTGGTCTAGTGGTGAAGTCTCTCTGTAGTTGTACGAGAGGTAGGAAGTTCGACTCCCACGGACATTATATATATTACATCACTTGGTGGTGGTTTATCATAGCAAAGTATTTGAATGTAATATATATCAATTACCATTTACAAAAAAAAAACTTTAAAACATTTGAACATATTCTATTCTCTCGTCTGCAGCCACTTGGTCTAGTGATGAAGTCTCTTTGTGGTTGTACGAGAGATCAGAAGTGAGACATCATATATATTACATCACTTGACGATGGATTCTCATAATCAAGTGTTTGAGTTACAAAAAAACATATTCTATTCTCTCACTTCCGTGCTTTCTTGTTTGCCCATAAATCATTCACGTAACATGTAAGTCGTGCTAGCGACGTAAGCCAACTACTACCAAATGTTCGGTTGGCTTTGAAAATGCTCGCATTGACTTGCATAAAATATGTCACTTCCTCGAAGTGAATTATTCTTTTCATCAAGTCACTTCCAAGTTCCTACTTAAAAAATGAGGTCGTCGGCTCGTCGCAATCATCTTTATTTTCTACTTGCAGCTTTACTTACAGCTTCAAATCATATACCAAATTTTCTTCAATTGATTTCTCAGAGCTTGGCTTCTCTATTTCAATTTCCAACAAAATGGCTAAAATCATCAGTTCCCTAACTCCCGTGAATGTGGAGTCCTTCCATCCATACATCCAACAAAAGGGTATTTTCGTAAACATGAACAAGAAGAAAGTCTCGGCCGCCCCGCGCACCACCACGCCACAGAAAAAAACCGAAGGACAGGGATAGGAACAATAGGATTCCCAGAAGGCGTGAAGAACAGTGGGGTGGTGGTGGTGGTCGATGGCGCTTATCGCAGCCTTCCCTTCCCTTCTTCCTTGCGTCCCACCACCTCCACTCTCTCCCCTCTCTACCACTTCCCCAAGGACGAGGCGCCGTCGCAGGCCCCTCCTGTTCCCTTCCCGCACCTTCCGATCCAAGACCCTCAGGTGCGTCTCCCAGAAGCAGTCCACGGAGGAGTTCGAGAGGCTCTTCTCCAATCTGAACCGGGCGACCATGAAGCGAGAGCCTGGTGAGTTCAGCTCCCAATTCCGGATGTTTTTTATTTTTTATTTTTTTTTGCGCGCGAAGTAATGTGTAATTTGGGAAATGTGTTGCTTCCAGGAAGCGTTACTAGCGGGGTCTTTCTGGTGGCCGGCACCACGGTACGTTCTTCGTTTCACATCGGTCGGTTTCGGTTTCGGTTGAGGATGAGTGTTGTATTTGTAATATGTTTTCATATAATGCTTCAATTTGGTTTTGCGACTCCTTTCTTGTGAGTGACAATGTCGACTTGGCTGATGATTCTTTTCTATGCCTAAAATGTGTTTTGTGATGCTGTTACTTTGAATAAGTTGTTGGATTGTTAGAGTAAGGTCAGTTCTGTTTGAGCTACTGGTTTGAAAGAATTTCACGTGTTAGGTGAATCAGTGCATACAAGATAAGGAAATTTAGAAATAAGTCTGGCTTTAAGGAAAGCAAGTGACTTCGAGAGAAAGAGGAGATTCGATCTAGGCTTGATCATGTGGATGAACCTCACACGATGGCTATAGTTGTCATGTCCTTTATTTATATAATTATGTGTAAAATGAGCTACTACAATTAAAAGTCAAGGGATTGGTATCGATAGAGATGACCACACTGTTATATGTGATACAAATTGGTATGACCAGCGAAGGGTAGATGTACTCGCTACACCTGCAGCTGTGTCATCTCCTCTCCCCTTCAGTCAGACCATTCTGTGCTGTCCAATGAGATACTCTAAACGTCTATGAGATATTCAATTTCTTGCAAACCTGCTATTTTGCTTGCACAAGAATTTGAGGAGTATGCCCCACAAACATCTTTCTGATATCTTAATTAAGACGAAAATGGACATGTCAATTTTTAACTCGTAGAATTTGCTTTCATGGACAGTGTGGACACATTTGAGGTGTATGTCTCTCACCATCTCAGCTTCAACAAAAACAATTTTAGTGCAAAAAGGTGTAAGGTTTATATGGGTTAGTAGCTTTTGCCAACTTATCACCCTAGACCGAATTTCATGTGCTTCAAGGTAAGGTAGTTGGAAATGCCAGAAATAAGTGATAAACTTATAGCCTCATGGTAATGGGAGTCAACTCTAGAATCCTATATTATATGATAATCCTAGATTATAGTGGACCTTGAGAAGGATGTCATCACATGATTTTTTAGAAGTTTGGTCCTGCTTCACTGACACGAAGAATTGGAGAAGGATGGTGGTGAGAAATACTACCATATCAACTTCATATTTAGCTATTTAGGCCCACTGCAAGGTATGAGGTTGATGTGGACTAGTAGTTTTCATGATGCTGTTTTACATTTGGGCAAATTATGTGCTTTGGGTTGGGGTGATATCGAACATCTTCCTAATATTTTAGTTAGGCTACTGTACAGCTGAATTCCTGAATGGAAATTTACTGAAATTTTGCATCAAGCTTTAGTTCCATCTGTTTTCCTTTCCACTTTTTACGTCTATTTTCTGATTCAAGAAGCCAGTGGAGTACTTTTAATGTATAGATTAGAGAACATGGGTCAGTATCGTATAGGTAGTGGCCCATCCCCTCATGTTTCTTTAGCAAGCTGAATGATACCTGCAACCTTGGATGTCAGGATTCACGTATCAATCCAGGATGCTTGGGCCAACCTAAGCCACAAATTAACATGAGCTGTTGTAGAGTAAATTTTTTTTTGAGAGAAACAAGTGCAGAAAACTTGACTTTAGCATTCACTTCAGGAGATAACAAGAATGATGTTTGGCTAATTTGGAGCATTTTACTAGAGGGTACATCCTTATGCATCAGAAAGATACAAAAAATGGCATTGCATCTATGGTTCATACAATCAGTGGCAATGGTTCCCAATTGAAGAACAGAGAGCTGCATTTTTTATCATTCTTAAAGTATGTAATGCCTCAGCAGTAACATTTTCTTCATATAAAACATGATGAACATGTACACCAAGTTTATTTGCTACTATCCAATTTTATCAGCTGATAATAGAACATGCTGCATTCAGATACTACCACATAAAAAGTAGGAAGTGCATAAGATATGCCTGGTGATGTTTGTCTTTCAATATAGAAATAGCTAAGAGCATCAAAATTTAACAATAGCTGCAAGAACCGAAGTATGATTGATGATTACAGTGGGAAGAAGAGGATTACTAAAGAGTACTCTGGAGAAGTCTGGAGTAACCTTACAGGATAAAAGCTTGATATAAGTAGCTGACTGAGATACTTTAAGTAATTCCTTGAAGATCAGGAATATATATTTTTTGAACATGATCTTCTTTTTGGGAAAGATGGTTTGGATGATAGAGAACTTATTAGAAACGTCTAAATGTATGAAACAGTCTTTAACAAAGAATGATTGAACACTAAGTTGTAGGACTTCAGGGACAAACACACCTTAGAGATACTAATGATCATATTAATGATAATTGCATGCATGCATATGTATCTATTCACATAAAATTAGTGTGTGCTTCTCTACATGCAAAGCTTAATATGGAATATAGATTATCATGTATCTGCCACGGCTTTGTGTACACTTGAAAGAAGTCATTATGTGTGTTCGCTTTGGGAGATCTCTGTTTAACACTGCTGCATCTTAGTTGAATCTCCCATTTTTTTTGTTTAACCATCGACATACATTCATCCATTTACGTACTTTATAGGTAGGTGCAGGTATCCTTGCTATCCCTGCTGTTACTCAGGAAGCTGGATTTTTAGCCTCTACAATAACATGCATCGTATGCTGGATATTTATGGTATTGATCCTTTTCTAATTACTTGTTCCACCTTGATACACACGATATTTATGGTATTGATCCTTATCTAATTACTTGTTCCACCTTGATACACATGATATTTATGGTATTGATCCTTTTCTAATTACTTGTTCCACCTTGATACACATGACCATTTAAAATCCTTCCAACAGTTTACTTCTTTGATGAGAGAAATGACTTTTCATTAACAACACAAAAACGGACTTCTCATTACATTTGAAAATCCATTAATGATATGTACAAATCCTTAGTAGAGACCAAGGAAAAAGTAACAGAAAAATTCTTTCTTCAGTTTATATGTTATCTTATAGCCTTGTTAGTTGTTATATTTACCATCTGAAATTCTGTCACATTATTTATTAGCAAAATAAAATATCAATAAAGTTTAGTTTACTGCCTTTTTGCCAATATAATCTATATTATCTACATGGTCGTCACACAATTTTAAAGGTTAGGCAAATAAGAAGAATCTTTAGTTATGTTCCTATCAACATTTTCAATTCAATTCCCTCCACTCACTAAATACAAAACAAGACATTCCAATTAGTAAACTTGTAGTTTAATATTTAAATATTGTATGCATGACCTATTTAAGGTGATCTACTAATGAAAAAGAGTCGATGACCATTAGATATGGATGGGAAGGAAAATTCCCATTTTACAAGGAGTATTTTTTAAGTTCTAACTTCTGATAAATGAGTGTTAAAATCTGTGTGAAGATATATTTCAATAACATTCTTCCTTAATATCATATTACCTATACTTGACAATTTTTTAACACGACATCATAGCACGATACGAGCATGACTTGATATAACCATTTTTGGGTCTTACTCTTATTGTATTGCATGATATGATTATTAAATGAGTGATTTTTTGTGTTACATGTCGAAAAATGATAAATACATGATTAACTATATATACACGTTTATACACAATAAGTACACATTTAGTATATGATTTGCCAATATAGGAATACATTTATAATACGCGTCAAGTACATAATAAACTATTTATACACATATTGCACAATATAAATACATGTCAAGCATAAGATTAACCTGTTAGATTTATTTTACTTATGTGGGTTAATGGATTATTGGATATTTGTTTATTTAATAATTCTATAAATATGTAATCATCCCTCATTAGTAGTTGTTCTTGTGCTCATATTCTTTCCCTAATCTTACATGGTACCAGAGCTTAGGGTTTAAGGATCTACCAAAGAAACCACAAAAACAAAAACGAAGAAGGAGCCATTGTCGGCAGTAGTAGCAGTAGTAGGAGTCATTGCTGTCAACAGCAATAGGAGAATAGCAGTAGGCATTAGAGACGTCATAGGCAGTAGCAGCAGGCATAAGAGACATCGTCGGCCTCCTTCCAACCCTCTATCGTCGTCGTCTGATTCTACTGTCATTGTCTAACTCTCCCCACAACCACTGACCGCCTCCTTCCTCATTTCTATTACCGACTAAGGGGGAAGACCTCTAACGGTCTTTGACGGCCTTAACAAATGAAAGCATTACGGTTACGTGACATGTGGGAGTTGGTGACATGTTCTGTAGGAGCAAGCATTGTTACTTGCAGATGAGTGTATACTATGAAGTACAAACTAAATAGCTCAGTTGATCGATACAAGGCATGTTTAGTTGCTTGTGGGTTCACATAAACTTATGATGTTGATTATGTTGAGACTTTTTCTCCGGTGGCCTGTCTGGACTCCATTTGTGTCCTTTTATTTATTGTAATCAATCAATCTTAGGAGTCTTATCAATTGGATGTAAAAAAAATGTCTTCTTATATGGTGATTTAACAGATCAAGTATTTATGAACCAATATTTAAAGTATGTTGCTCAGGGAGAGGACGGAGTATGCATGCTTAGGTAGGTAATTTATAGCCTCAAGCAAAATTTACGAGCATGGCTTGAGAAATTTAGTAGTGTGGTCATGTATGGTGGTTTTTAAAGGTGTGTTGTAGATCATTTGGTTTTCTACAGGGAGATATGTGATTCTTGTCGTATATGTGGATGATATTCTGTTGACAGGGAGTGATTAGGCAGTCATTGTAGAAACCAATGAATACATCAAGACACATTTTATCACCAAGAATATGGATAAACCATAGTATTTTCTGGACATTGAATTTACATATTCCAGGGAAAAGATGACACTATCTCAGAAAAAGCATGCACTTTTTTGGACATTGAATTTACATATTCCAGGGATAGGATGACACTATCTTAGAGAAAGCATGTACTGGATTTACTTAAGAAGACAAGACTCTTAGGTTGTAAACTCGAAAGCACCTTAATAGAGCAAAGCCTATTATTTTGAGATAGTTCGTCAGAGTTACTTGAGGATCCAGGTCAATTTTGGTGTCTAATTAGGAAGTTAATCTATTTGATAGTTACTTGTCTTGATATTTTTTTTGTCATCAGTCTTCTTAGTCAGTTTATGTATGAACTCAGGATGGTTTATTGGTAAAAAGCTTTACGTGTACTGACATATGTCAAAGGAGCTCCAGGAAAGGACTTTGTGTATAAAAAGAATAATTATCTATAGGTTGAGGGGTATTCAGATTTTGGATATGTTGGAGATAAGGGAGAGAGAAAATCTATCTTAGGTATTTGCACATATATTGAGGACAATTTAGTCACATGGCGCAACAAGAAGCAGAATGTCGTGTCAAGAAAGAGAACGTAAGTTAATGGTTTAATGGAGATTTTGTAGAAAAATCTTAAGTCCAAGACCTTGAAGTCAAAAAGACCTTGAATCTTCTGGAATTGCAAAATTCATCAAAAAGACCTTGAAGTTTTCAATTTACTGGAAAGTCCAAGACTTTCCTGGTTTACTACTACCTACTTGTCTTATTGGCTACTACTTATTTACTTTTGTTTGTGCATGGACACATGCTGTCTACGTTTGTCTTGTGTCTTTAGATCGTTATGGTGTGTTCGGAATGTTGATTGTGTCGATTTGTTGTTATTTGTCTACAAACGTGATTCATTTGTGTGAGGTCACGTGCTGTCCACATTTTTCTTGTACCTTTGGATCGTGATGATGTGTTTAGAAGGTTGATTGTATCGATCTATTGCTATTTGCTTACAAATTTGGTTCATTTGTGCCTTGGACACATGTTGTCCTCTGATTTTTGTACTGATTTCGTGAAAATCAATCTTGTACCAGCTTACCTGTTGATGTTACTACTGCTACAATATCTACTAACACTACTACTTTCATTCTTTTTTAAGTTATGTAGTTTTATTTAATAATACAAATAATCATTATGTAATAAGCTGTGCATCAGTTTGAGGATAAGTATTGGAATAACTGGATCCTTATATAGATCTTTATGTTATCCATTTATTAGGTTACTTGTGGGTAAAGTATATGTTCTCTTAGATATAGCAGATTGTAATCTTTTGTTATAAATATAATATATAATTCTCTTTTCATTTGAATAAGTCTCAAATACATTTATACTCAAACCTTTTGTAAAGATATCAACTAGTTGCTTTAAGGATAAAGTGTAGGGTATGAAACTAATACCTCTCTTCACTATATTTCGCATATAATGACAATCAACCTTTATATGTTTCATATGTTCATGAAAGATAGGATTATTGGTAATGAATATAGCAGTCTAGTTGTCACATTGCATAGGTATAGGTATCTCGATGGGAAAACTAAGTTCCAACAAGAGTGACTTGATCTACATTATCTCACATGCTGTCTGGGTCATGGATCTATACTCTGTCGTTGCACTGGATTTGGAGATCACATTCTATTTTTTGCCATGTTTAGTAACTAAATCACCTTTTATATATATACATAAGACGATATGGACTTCCTATCTCCTTAGTCTTCAGTATAACTTGAGTCTGAATGGGCTTTAACTTTCATATGGGCATTCCTCTTATAAGTCAAGATCCTTTCTGGGTGCATTCTTAACATACGTTAGAACGTGCAAGGCTCCACTCCAATGCATTCTCTTAAGCTCATGCATGGACTAGTAGAGTAGACTGATTGTATTTGATATATCATGTCAAGTGACTGTTAAGTATATGAGTTTTCTAATTAGTCATTTGTACTAATCAGGACCCTCTAACAAATCTGAACCCAAAAGAGTAGTGTCTTCTTAATAAGTGTACTTGCTAGCTTATGGCCCTAAAGTCCCATTACCTGAAGATGATTAAGAACATACTTCCTCTAAGACAGTGTCATCCTTTTTCTAACATATGCAAACTCAATGGCTAGAAAGTATACATGTTTTTGGCGACAAAGTGTGTCTTAAGGTACTTCTTTGTCTGTCTAATACCTACAGCATCAGTATCTGTTAATAAAATGTTATCAACATAAACTGTTAAAAATACACACCTACTGGTAGTCCTCCTGTAGAAAATAGAATGATCGACAATACGTCTCTAAAAATCATGACTACTTGACTAAACTTTTCAAATCAAGCTCTGGGACTCTGTTTTAGGTCATAGATAGCCTTCTTCAATTTGTATACTTTATTATGTCTAAGTGAAGTCTCAAGCCATCTATCTAACTTTGTACCTATCAATTGTTTTATCTATTTTGTGCTTTACAATATAGACCTATCTGTAGGTGGCTATAGTTGCTCCAACAATGTAGCTTATCAATTCTTAAGTACCACGAGACATCAATGTTGCTATTTTCTCATTTATGGTTGCCTTTCAACGAGGGATTGGGAGTCTCTTGACAATTCCTGGGAATTGACTTATAAGAGATGGAGAAGGCAAAACTATAAAAGGATGGGTGAAAAGAACCATATGAAACAAAATTGGAAATGAGATGAGCAATGCAAGTACTCGTACCCTTTCGTAGTGCAATTGGAAGGTGGAAACTGGTAGGAGGTTGATTTGCATTTGCAGAGGAAGATGGTTCTACCAGAGGAGGCAGATGTATCTGCTGACGTCGACAATATATTTGCAACGGACGTGATATCTCTTTGTCCACAATGGGAGAGTCATTTCCACTTGTGACAGATGACTCAACTATAAACGATAAAAGGAAACACTTGATCTCAGATGTAGGACTATCAAAGTATGACTGAGACTCAAAAAAGGTGACATCGGTTGAGATAAAATACTATTTGGTGGGAGGACGAAAATACTTGTAGCCTCGTTAAGTTCTAAAGTAACCCACAAATTTGATCGACCTAGGAGATAAAGTTTAAGAGAGAGATCCTGGATAAGGACAACACATCTAAAAATTCTAGGAGATAAAGGGAAAAATTCAGCATTTGGTTGAAGACGTCGAAGAAGAATCTCACTTCCTAAAGGAGTAGAGGGTATCGTATTTATCAGATAGCACAGTATTAGACCACAAGTATTTTGAGATATGCATCTGTAGCATAATGGTGCACGTGACATCTAAAATGTGTCTGTGTTTACGTACAACAACATCATTTTGTTGAGATGTGTAGGGATAAGTGGTTTAATGTATAATTCCCAAAGAGACATGATAATATTGGACGCTAGATTGAACAAATTCAAGTGTATTGTTTGTACGTAAATATTTGGGAATAACAGTGAATTGATTTTTTATTTAATTGATAAAAATTTTAAGTACATCAATGATATGACTACAATTCTTAAGTAAATAAACTCACGACGTATGTGAAAAATCATCAACAAAGATAATGTAATAATGATGACCAAACACAGATTGGACTCTAACTGGACGTCATATATTATAATAAATTAACTCAAACAAACTTTGACTTGACATAAGACGTAAATGTTTAAAGATAGTGCGATAGTGCGATAGTGCTTATCTAACTAATATGACTTACAATTAATCGTGGACATAGAAAACTAAGGTCATGGTTCCAAACATCGATTTCGTATCGAACTTCGGTTCGACAAAAATAGGAAACATGTCGGACATCGGTGGAAATGTCGGTGGAAATATGGTAAATTTACGGAAGTTCATGGAAATAATAAAAAAACTTTGAATTTTACTTTGAAACTTTAGAGTAAGTTAAAGTACATAATAATCTACATTTAAGACTGTTTAGATCAACTTTTTAAACATGTATCATAGTGAAATACACTATATGGATTTAATACAAATATTCTGAATCATAAATAATAGATAAAAATGCGTAATAAATGTTTAAAAACAAAAATACTCATAAAAGTTACCTCATATATACTCATAAATGTTTTCAATATTATCCAGATTTTTTTAATTATTTATAAAATATTATGAATTTCTGTTTTCTTTTTAAGTTATAAATATTTTACTGATTTTTAATGATTTTATAGAATTTTTAAGTTAGATTTTA